>CM055116.1:1016591345-1016892505 GCA_029206835.1 Rana muscosa
TTGTGTGCATGTATGTGTTTTCTGCTACCTAGATTTTCCAGCTTCTATTTCTCACTCCATTCACATAGTTTTCTTGCTTTTGCAGGATTAGGTATAAAGAATGGTTTTTATGAAAAAGGATTAGTGATGATTCACAGGCCCTGTTCTGTGGGGTTAGTGCTGCAGGAAGAAATTGTGCTACACACCGGCAAGATAATTGGTGGCAACTGAAGGTTTGCAAGTCTTGTGTGGTGTAGCACAGCAAGCGAGATTAAGGAAATGGACATCTTTTTATTGTATCTCGGTGTATTGATATCTGTAGTGCCTAAGAGTTATTATATTCATTTCCAGCTGCTGGCTCTCCAGTGTTCCTTGGCATATGGGGATTGTGTATCTATAATAAAGCATTCAGCTTTCCCAGCAAATGTCCAGTTATTTTTCCCTAGAAAGTGTTTTCGACATTTGACTCAAGGGAATAACTTACTAACCATTATTCTTTTTACTGGGCAAATTTACTGAGATTTTACCCTGGAGGTAGAAAAGTGTTGTGATTTACTTGAGTTTATAGTCTTACTGTTTAAATTGGAAAGCCAAGATAGTGTTTTTTTTTTTTTTTATATCCAAAAATACAATATTAATATCCAAATTAGAACCAGATATTATTCTACATTCAGCAGCCTTTGTCCTCTGTCTGCGTTAACTATAATTACTTGCCCTCAGTCACCAATCAGATTCCAGCTTGCTTAGGAACTGTTCATCTTATTGGAAGGTGAAACAACTGCATTTCTTTGTAAAAATGTGTTTGTGGGTTCCATTTCTTTACATTACTTCATGGTAGTTGAAAGCGCAACTCCTGCTAGAATAGAGCAGGGAATTCTCCCTATGCCTATTGAGACATTTTTTATTTTTTTTAAGTTCCCAGTTCAAATCCATGCTAGCCATATATTTGCTAAAATTCAAACAATGGGTGCCAATGTCGGCACCAACAGAACAGACTTGGCAAAAAGTCAGTTTAAAAATGAGTGTGCTGGAAAATTGTTGGTCGAACAGTGACCTACATGTTTTTCAGTGAAATATACATATGTATGGCTATCCTTACTGATTTCAGATCTATAGGATTATTTACATACCATTTACAATATTATGAATCTGGGTTAGGCCAGTGGCCTTTTGGACATCAAAAGTTTTGCGCCTGTAAAAAAATAATACAGCTTTATGAAGCTTGATACTGCTGATCCCGTTAATAAACTACATTGGAGTCTTGCATTATGTGACAATACAAGCTACATAGCAGCACGATGCCCTTTTGGTGGATGAACAATAGCGGTAAAGGTGAAATTACCATAGCCCCCTGCTCAGCTGCTTCTGGGGCTCCCAGGATAGCAGCTTCAGCACCATTTATGATTATCACATATGATTGGAATTTGGCATCCTACCAGAATGCCAGTAATTATGCTAAGTGAGTCAAAGGCTGCATTTCTAATTTCAGCTGGAAAGCTTTGATATTTGTTTACGATTCTGTTAATATCATTTTAGCAAACCTTTTTCAGTGTAGTGATTCAGTTTGACAGGTTACCAATTAATTTAGGACACTTGACATGACAGCCAAATTACCAGTAGATATACAGGAGCTGAGCCATTACAAATCTTGGGCAAAGGGAAAAAAAGGTTATATCCATAACAATCAAGGAGACCACTTAGTTTTCATCTGCTGCTCTGTATCAGAAATTGATATGCATGTACAAGCACTGTACTAGAGGTGGAAATCCAGGAGCCTGGTTACAGGCTGTATGCCTGGATTAGGGTTTGCTATGAATTTTAAGGGGGCATACATTTTTTTTTTAAGGAACGGTTTAATGAAAAAGTAAAGTGGAGCCCCCCTAAAATTCAGAGGTTTATACCAGGCCTTAAGCCAGGTATGCATCTTAGAACCTTTTTAAGGGAGGGTAGTGTGAACGTTCTGCCTCAACCCCTCCTGAGCCTCATGTTATCGCCACATTTTTGATTCCCAAGAAGGTGGGGGGTGGAGAAGGTAGGACTTATCAGAATTTGGAAATGCCCCTTTATAATAAGGGGGCTCCCAGGTGTCCAGCCCTTCCCTATAAATGAAATTGTTGTACATCTTTTTTACTCATTTCTTCTCAAATTTAAAAACAAATGGGGACACCTACAGTTGGGTCCATATATATTTGGACACAGGCTCAATTTTCATACTTTTGGCTCTGTATGCCACCAGAATAAAATTAAAATAAAACAATCCAAATTAATTTTAAGTGCAGACTTTCAGCTTTAATTCGAGGGGTTGCACTATTTTTGGAACTGCAACTATTTTTTTTTATACAGTCCCTCCATTGTTCTAGGGGCGCAAGTGTACGTGGACAAAAGAATATAATCCTAAATAAATCCTAACTGTTCATTTTTAATGAACAGAAATATAGGGAAGTCCGACCAATGGTGGAGACACCCAGAAAAAATGCACCTCATCCCATGAAATATGTGTACATAATAGCAAAGGGAAAGAAAGGGATTTTCACAGTGCTGTCTGTAGTAGTAAGAAATTCAAATACAATTAGGATAAAAAATTCAAGTATTTTAATTCAGTTCACTTTAAAAGGTACATATTAGGGTATAAGAAGAGACTTGTATGGTACTAGATAGACTATCTCTATATTCATATCTAGTACCATACAAGTCTCTTCTTATACCCGTATGTCCCCCGATGAAGCTCTTATGCGAAACATGTCGGGACGTCACGAGTAATTCTGTACTGTTCAAAACCAGCCTCACTTCCTTTTTCTAACCATCCAGCTGTTTGTTCGTTGTTCTTCAGCAGTAACCACCTAACAGCTAAGCACTGCAGAATTCATCCAGCTGCTTCTGTCTTCTGTCACATCATCCATAAACACCAATGACCCAGTGCCACTGGAAGCCATACATGCCCATGCCATCACACTGCCTCCACCATGTTTTACAGATGACGGTGTGTGTGCTTTGGATCATGAGCTGTTCCAAGCCTTCTCCACACTTTTTTTTCTCCCATCATTCTGGTACTGATTGATCTTGGTTTCATCTGTCCAAAGAATGCTTTTCCAGAACTGGTCTGGCCTTTTTAGATATTTTTTTGTCAGTCTAATCTGGCTTTTCTATTCTTCAGGCTTATGAATGGTTTGCACCTTGTGGTGACCCCTCTGTATTTTCTCTTGTGAAGTCTTCTCTTGATTGTAGACTTTGACAATAATATGCCCACCTCCTGGAGAGTGTCCTTCACTTGTCTGGATGTTGTGAATTGGTTATTCTTTACCATAGAGAGGACTCTGCAATCATCCACCACCTGTTATCTTCTGTGGACATCCAGACCTTTTTTATGTTGCTGAGCTCACCAGTGCGTCTTTCTTTCCTCCAAATGTACCAAACTGTTGATTTTACACACTTCTAATGGTGCTGCCATCTCTCTGATGGATTTGTTTTTCATTTTTGAAGCCTTACAATGGCCTGTTTCACTTGCATGGACAGTTTCTTTGAATACATGATGTAGGTTCACCGCAATAGATTCCAAAAGCAAATCCCACACTTATGCCGCGTGTGTGTGTATATATGTATGTATGTGTGTGTGTGTGTGTGTGTGTGTGTGTGTATGTGTGTGTGTGTGTGTGTGTGTGTGTGTGTGTGTGTGTGTGTATATATATATATATATATATATATATATATATATATATATATATATATTATAGTGTATGTAGTGGGGTGTTCAATTTAGGGGAGTGTCTAAGTGGTAGTTAGGCTCAGACACATTATTGTTGGAGTTAATGGGCCATTTCTGTGCCATGGGAGCTGGTATTGGTGCATAGTTCCCTGGGGCCTACAGGTGGCGCTGTCGCCATAGGTCCGGGTTGAACCACAGTACAAGGTTGTGCCTTTTCTTGTCCCCTCTCGGCAGCAGTATGGCAGGGCGGGGAACCTGCTATGCCTGTCGGGAGGGTATAAAAAGGGGCGGCCATCTTCCATTGGTCTTCGTCCATGCCCAGTCATCTCCGGATGCCCTAGGCCCGGAGGCCTGGTTACTGTTCCATCCCAGACACCTTCAGTCTGGGGTGAGGTACTAACTTGGAGGCCCGGAGCCCAGCACCTTCGGCTGGGTTCCGCCGGGGATCAAGGACTCCCAGGGTGCCGCCTTGTGAGGGGACCCGGATCTGGGATGAGGAGGCCAGGGAGGTTACCTGTACCGAAGACCCAGCGCAGAGTCGTGACGGTGAGGGCCTCTGGTAACTCTCCGGAGGGATGTCTTCTCCTTTACACGGGCCAAGTACTCTCTAGAAGGAAGTTCGCTTACAGGGCAGTGGCCTAATAGGGCCGTGCCCTATTCACCCAGTAAGTGGCAGTGACTCAATTCACCTGGTCAGTGGCAGTGACCTGTTCTCCAAGTCGGTGGCAGTGACTTCTTATTCACCCGGTCTGTGGCAGAGACCAACCTCACGGTCTGTAGCAGAGGCAGAGATCGTGCGCCAAAGCTGTTTGTGAAGCCTAGACAGTAAAAGAACCTGATTCAAGTTTGTGCCTGGACCTCCTCCCACCTAAGCTGTCCTCTGTCTTGTTCCAACCTGTCTGCTGTCAGGCATATTTATTATCAGTGTGAAATAAATATAGAAGTTGGACTTTCAGTTGGTGTGGACAGTTACATTATTGGGGGGAAACATAAGGACTTGCATCTACCTAAGGTAGAGGTGAGAATCATCCTTGTGAGGATTCAACTCCAGCTGCAGGCAGGCCTGAAAACTAACACCGCTCAACCTCCTTACTCGGGAGGGTACGGGCTTGTGGTGTGCCTCTCCTCTCCCTGCGAGGAGCTGAAATCGCACAAAAAGGCAGGTAGGGGGAGAGGTGGGGGCTCGAGTCCGGGATGTCTGCTATTGGAAAGTGTGAAAACCCCCCCCCCCCAAAGTTTGAACTTTATTCCCCAGTGAAGTTCCATGGAGGTCGGCCATATTGAGAACTGCGCCACAAGGAGAACCCTGACTGCGTAGTTCGTGGGCGTGACAGAGAAAGCCCGCGAACAGTGCAGGAGATGGGAGGAGTCCGGCCATGTGTGGAGGTGCACGTGGGGACTTTGGCGCGAAAAGGACAGTGCGCAATGGAGCAGTGAATGGATAACATGGCGTCTCATGCCTCATGGGTTCCGGCTACTACTACCATGAAGATGACTTCCTTTGCTGCTCCCTTGACTGATACGGGGATTCGTCTCAAGCCCCAGGGACGATTTGGCCTCTACGTTTGCAAAGATGTGGAGGCCCTCGGAGTGATTAGTCCCAGCTGCTCGGGACTGGTGGTTCATCTGAAGCCATTCCTGTTTTGAGGTCGAGAAACCTACAGAAAAGCCTCGGGCTTTCCACCTCAATTGCCTTACAGGCGCCACCACTCTGGAAGGAGGAATCGGAGCTTACACAGCCACCCCTGCGCGCACTGCCGAGACTTCAGAGGAAGTCGCAGAGGACATTGTGTCAGTGAATGAGGAACCAGAGGATGCTGCTCCGGTCACCAGAGTTCTTTTTCACCGCAATAGATTCCAAAAGCAAATCCCACACTTATGCCGCGTGTGTATATATGTATGTATGTATGTGTGTGTGTGTGTGTGTGTGTGTGTGTGTGTGTGTGTGTGTGTGTGTATATATAGAGGAGGAAGATCGGGTTCGTGAAAGGTTTTTTTTTTATTTTTACCAATAATATGTAGAAGAGTACATATTGGCCTAAGCTGAGGAAACAAATGTTTTTTTTTATATATTTTTGAGGGATATTTATTATAGTAAAAAATATAGCTTTTTTTAAAAAAAAATTGTTTATAGCACAAAAAATAAAAACCGCAGAGGTGATCAAATACCACCAAAAGAAAGCTCTATTTGTGGGGGGGAAAAAAGGACGTCAATTTTGTTTGGTTGCAACGTCACACGACTGCACAATTGTCAGTTAAAGCGACGCAGTGCCGAATCGCAAAAAAATGGCCCGGTCATTGAGCAGCCAGATCCTCCGGGGCTGAAGTGGTTAAATGTAATTGTGTTAGTACAAGGCCCCATTTAAGTGTTTTTAGTTACCCTGTGTGTATGTATATGTGTGTGTGTGTGTGTATATATGTATATATATATATATATGTGTGTGTGTGTGTGTGTGTGTGTGTGTGTGTGTGTGTGTGTGTGTGTGTGTATGTGTGTGTGTATATATATATATATATATATATATATATATATATATATATATCTCTCTATCTATATCTCTCTCTATCTATATCTCTCTCTATCTATATCTCTCTCTATCTATATCTCTCTCTATCTATATATATCTCTATCTATCTATATATATATATATATATATATATATAATCTTGCTATCTGTTTGATTATCGCGGACTTCCTGCTGGCTTTACAGCACCTCTTGTGAACTTTGGTTCGCTCATCCCTATTAGTGACAATCAACCAGCGGGTTGGGTCCACAAAAATGTGGACTTTTAAGGAACATGAGTTCTAAACTTCCTATGTATGCTAATAAAAGTTGTTATTTCTACATTAAGAATGAGGTACTTTGTTTATTCAGCTGTTGAGTTAGTATTATCAGTATTTTGGTTTGCAATGGAATGTTCCAGTATAGTTTTTTGTTTGTCTTGGTGGTCCATGTATTAATGGGTTTCTGCAATTAGAAACCATTTGTTTTTTGCTTGGTAAAAAGTTCAGTTAAAGTGAAAGTAAACCCTACCCCCCCCCCCCCCCCCCCCGTCGTTTTCAATGTGGCACATGTCAGGATTGGCAAACATAAATCTATATTGATGTGGATGCAAACTGCTGTTCTGAGACTCCATCCTAGATGACTTGGTCTCTGGCTACCAATTTTACAGAGTAACTCCACTTTCGTGGGGGGAAAAAAGGACAAATAAAGAAAAAATATGGCATATACAATTGCGACACGAGTCATATTGTCATTGAATGTTGGTAAAAAGTGACTTCCTTTTTCAATCTGCAGTACTGTAGTTTTCTGTAAAATGCAATACAGTATGTCTACCTGAAGGTGTTCTGTGCACACATCTCAGGAGTCTTCAGGAGGGATTTTCTCAGCTAAGCACACCCTCCTGTCTGCACGCCTGAGCTAAGGGCAGATGGATTCCAGAAAGTAAATGCTACATGAATCATCTGTCTTTACTCAAGATGGCCGCAACCAGAAATACTAGGCAGTGTCTTTTCAAAATGATTTCTGAGCAAAATAAAGCATGGAAACATAGATGGATGAGGGAGTTTGCTTTTGAACATTAAAAATAACTAAATGGCGTTTTTGGTTTGTGGTGCTCAGATGAAGTGTAGTTCTGCTTTAAAACTGATCTTTCTTTTGCACAGCTAATAAACGCTAAAATATGAACGTTCAAGTGTATAAACACTCAAGTACAAGATTAAAAAGGCATTTCCGTTCATTGACATGCATAAATACACACGGTTTGCTCTGATTACAGTTTTTAATCTAATATTCCAATTGTATGTTTGTTTGTTTTTTTCTGTGCCATTATATAGCACACAACAGAGACGTCTATATAAGAGCAGGTACTGCATTTGCCTCAATGGGATAGAGGTCAATAGAGTTGAATGACATGTTGTTTTCTTGCATTTCAATAGTTAACGGTAAATAGAGCTATGTATTACAACAATGCATCAAACCATCCCTACACAACACATACCAGTGGGCCCTATAACTTTGCACAAAGTATGATAGTTGCCGGGTGTGTCTGGTAAAGTTTGGTTTACAGTGTCAGCAGAATTGAAGTGCACCTAGGGTAGGTATTCTCTACAGAGCGGAACATGTTAAGTGGTTCCCAAATGTTTGGTGTAATGCAAAATGTTAGGAAATATTTTTATATGATTATGTTCTTCAAAGCGGGGTTCCACCCGTGATTTAATTTTTTTTTTAAAAGTCAGCAGCTACAAACACTGTAGCTGCTGGCTTTTAATAAGGACACTTACCTGTCCTACTCGCCTGCGATGTTGGCCCGCCGAGGCCGATCCCTCGATCCTGGCAGCTCCCGGCGCCGCCATCCTCACTAAGGGAAACAGGCAGTGAAGCCTTGCGGCTTCACTGCCCGTTTCCTAGTGCGCATGCGCAAGTCTCGCAGGCGCTGTATGAATGGGTGGCTGCTCTCTGGGATACACACAGTTCCCAGAAGGCAGCGCGCCTCATTCACCAGAAGTTATTATTTAACGATTGTATTATTCAGGTTGAGTTGGATGTGGTCCATCAGCCAACTTTTAAGGTGTTTATACAAACAAATTTCTCCTGAAGTTTTGTAAGCCCATATTTGGTCATTGTAGCATTAAGGAATAGTTTGCTGGGCGCCACCAACCATCCTAAACTGAGGAATATTCTCTTTTAATTTTGGGATAAATGATGGAATGAGACAGTAAACTGACTTTTGTTTGACGTGCTATGCACTAGTTCAGTTGGAAGGCTTTTTGATTCCTTTTGTCCCTTCTTACCATAACCTTAATGATTTTTGTTCCTGGAAGCCTGATGAATGAGGAGATAAAGAATGTGCCCCTCATGGGCAGCACAGTGGTGTAGTGATTAGCACTTTCACCTAGCAGCAAAAGGGTCGCTGGTTCGAATCCCGACCATGACTCCATCTGCCTGGAGTTTGCATGTTCTCCCTGTGCCTCTCCCGGTTTCCTCCCACACTCTAAAGACATGCTGGTAGGTTAATCAAGCACGTCGGGATCCTACGGGGTAAATGACTGCACTATATCAAGATGTCACTCAACTTAACTTTGCCTCCTCTTCCTCCCCGTATAGTCTAAAGATGGACACAGATTTTCATGATTATTAACCACTTAAGCCCCGGACCATTTCGGGCCATTAGGACCAAGCCTGTTTTTGGGATTCGGCACTGCGCTGCTTTAACTGTAAATTGTGCGGACATGCAATGTTGTACCCAAATGAAATTTGCGTCCTTTTCTTCCCACAAATAGAGCTTTCTTTTAATGGTATTTGATTGCCTCTGCGATTTTTATTTTTTGCGATATAAACAGAAAAAGACCGAAAATTTTGAAAAAAAATGATATTTTCTACTTTTTGTTATAAGAAAAATCGAATAAACTCAATTTTAGTCATACATTTAGGCCAAAATGTATTCAGCCACATGTCTTTAGTAAAAAAAATGTCAATAAGCGTATATTTATTGGTTTGCGCAAAAGTTATAGCGTTTACAAACTAGGGTACATTTTCTGAAATTTACACAGCTTTAAATTTATGACTGCCTATCTCATTTCTTGAGGTGCTAAAATGGCAGGGCAGTACAAAACCCCCCAAATGACCCCATTTTGGAAAGTAGACACCCCAAGGAAATTGCTGAGAGGCATGTTGAGCCCATTGAATATTTTTTTTTTTCGTCCCAAGTGATTGAATGACAAAAATAAAAAAATAAAAAAAAAATTACAAAAAGTTGTCACTAAATGATATATTGCTCACACATGCCATGGTTATATGTGGAATTGCACCCCAAAATACATTCTGCTGCTTCTCCTGAGTACGGGGATACCACATGTGTGGGACTTTTTAGGAGCCTAGCCACGTACGGGACCCCGGAAACCAAGCACCGCCTTCAGGATTTCTAAGGGCGCAAATTTTTGATTTCACTCCTCACTACCTATCACAGTTTCGAAGGCCATAAAATGCCAAAATAGCACAAACCCCCCCCCAAATGACCCCATTTTGGAAAGTAGACACCCCAAGCTATTTACTGAGAGGCATGTTCAGTCCATGGAATATTTTATATTTTGCCACAAGTTGCGGGAATATGACAAACTTTTTTTTTTTTCACAAAGTTGTCACTAAATAATATATTGCTCACACATGCCATGGGCATATGTGAAATTACACCCCAAAATACATTCTGCTGCTTCTCCTGAGTACGGGGATACCACATGTGTGGGACTTTTTGGGAGCCTAGCCGCGTACGGGACCCCAAAAACCAAGCACCGCCTTCAAGGTTTCTAAGGGCATACATTTTTGATTTCACTCCTCACTACCTATCACAGTTTTGAAGGCCATAAAATGCCAAGATGGCACAAAACCCCCCCAAATGACCCCATTTTGGAAAGTAGACACCCCAAGCTATTTGCTGAGAGGCATGTTGACCCCATTGAATATTTTTTTTTTTTGTCCCAAATGATTGAATAATGACAAAAAGAAAAAAAAAATGTACAAAAAGTTGTCACTAAATGATATATTGCTCACACATGCCATGGGCATATGTGAAATTACACCCCAAAATACATTCTGCTGCTTCTCCTGAGTACGGGGATACCACATGTGTGGGACTTTTTGGGAGCCTAGCCGCGTACGGGACCCCAAAAACCAAGCACCGCCTTCAAGGTTTCTAAGGGCATAAATTTTTGATTTCGCTCCTCACTACCTATCACAGTTTTGAAGGCCATAAAATGCCAAGATGGCACAAAACCCCCCCAAATGACCCCATTTTGGAAAGTAGACACCCCAAGCTATTTGCTGAGAGGCATGGTGAGTATTTTACAGCTCTCATTTGTTTTTGAAAATTAAGAAAGACATTTTTTTTTCTTTTTTTTTTTCTTTTTTTACATTTTCAAAACTTTGTGACAAAAAGCGAGATCTGCAAAATACTCAACATACCTCTCAGCAAATAGCTTGGGGTGTCTACTTTCCAAAATGGGGTCATTTGGGGGGGTTTTGTGCCATCTGGGCATTCCATGGCCTCCGAAACTGTGATAGGCAGTGAGGAGTGAAATCAAAAATTTACACCCATAGAAATCCTGAAGGCGGGTGCTTGGTTTTTGGGGTCCCGTACGCGACTAGGCTCCCAAAAAGTCTCACACATGTGGTATCCCCGTACTCAGGAGAAGCAACAGAATGTATTTTGGGGTGTAATTCCACATATGCCCATGGCATGTTTGAGCAATATATAATTTAGTGACAACTTTTTGTACATTTTTTTTTTTTGGTCATTATTCAATCACTTGGGACAAAAAAAAAAAATATTCAATGGGCTCAACATGCCTCTCAGCAAATAGCTTGAGGTGTCTACTTTACAAAATGGGGTCATTTGGGGGGGGGTTTGAACTGTCCTGGCATTTTATGCACAACATTAGGAAGCTTATGTCACACATCATCCACTCTTCTAACCACTTGAAGACAAAGCCCTTTCTGACACTTTTTGTTTACATGAAAGAAAATTTTTTTTTGCAAGAAAATTATGTTGAACCCCCAAACATTATATATTTTTTTAAAGCAAAGGCCCTACAGATTAAAATAGTGGGTGTTGCATTTTTTTTTCCACACAGTATTTGCGCAGCGATTTTTCAAACGCATTTTTTGGGGGAAAAACACACTTTTTTTATTTTTAATGCACTAAAAAACACTATATTGCCCAAATGTTTGATGAAATAAAAAAGATGATCATAGGCCGAGTACATGGATACCAAACACGACATGCTTTAAAATTGCGCACAAACGCGCAGCGGCGACAAAACTACATTCATTTTTAAAAGCATTTAAAAGCCTTTACAGGTTACCACGTTAGATTTACAGAGGAGGTCTACTGCTAAAATGACTGCCCTCGATCTGACCTTCGCGGTGATACCTCACATGCATGATGCAATTGCTGTTTACATATGACGCTAGACCGACGCGTGCGTTCGCCTTTGCGCAATAGCAGGGGGGGACAGCGGTGCTTTTTTTTTTTTTTTTTTTATTATTTATTTGGCTTTTTTATTTTATTTTTAAACTGTGCCTTCCATATTTTATTTTTTTACCATTTTTATCGTTATCTCAGGGAATGTAAATATCCCCTATGATAGCAATAGGTAGTGACAGGTACTCTTTTTTTGAAAAAAATTGGGGGGTTAGACCCTAGATCTTTCCTCTGCCCTCAAAGCATCTGACCACACCAAGATCGGTGTGATAAAATGCTTTCCCAATTTCCCAATGGCGCTTTTTATATCCGGGGGGGGGACATTCCCTCCCACTGCTTGTAAAAGCAGTCTAGAGGCTAATTATCTGCTAGAATTGCTTTTACATGAAAGCCGGCTGCTGGCTGAAAAGAATGATACCAAGATGATACCTAAACCCACAGGCATCATTCTGGTATAAACATTCAAAGTCCAGCAACATACCAGTACGTTGCTGGTCCTTGTTGGACATGTATTGTAATCTTTTTTTTCATACAGCCTATTGGCTGAACGAAAAAAAGAGATTGATTGGTGGGTATGCCCACCATTAGAATACCTCCCTTCATCCACCCACTTCTAATGATGGGCATATATGCCGAAGCATGGGGGCATCCTCCCGCAAAAAAGTTATGCCGCGTACACACGGTCAAGCCTTCGTCGGAATTTCGACCGTATGTACGCGGCATAAAAGGTTATGCCGCGTACACACGGTCGGACTTTTCACGGATAAGCCTCCGTTGGAATTTCGACCGTATATACGCGGCATTAGGAGCAAAATCGCTCCTCCGCCCCTGCTGCCCCCATGCTTCGGCATATATGCTCTTTTTTTTAACTGTGGTGGTGAAATCACCTCCTACAGCGTTGGAGTCACGGCTTTATGTATCGTGGGAGCAAACGCTGTTGCTGTCAAGATAAATAGATCCGCGCTGCAACTGAATGGCGTACCTGCTAAGCAAATGGTGGTTAACATTAAAACAAAGTAACATTACAGTACAACAGTAAGACCTTACCATGCCATACCTGCAAACAAATACCAAAACAAAACCTAGTAAAAAATAAAAAAATGTTTTAACGCAACCTGTGCCTAAAATATATATATGCCGAAGCATGGGGGCATCCTCCCGCAAAAAAGTTATGCCGCGTACACACGGTCGCTATTTCGACCGTATGTACGCGGCATTAGGAGCAAAATCGCTCCTCCGCCCCTGCTGCCCCCATGCTTCGGCATATATGCTCTTTTTTTTAACTGTGGTGGTGAAATCACCTCCTACAGCACTGGAGTCATGGCTTTATGTATCGTGGGAGCAAACGCTGTTGCTGTCAAGATAAATAATTCCGCGCTGCAGTTGAATGGCGCACCTGAAAACAAAAAATTACATACCTGAAAAGCAAGCATGATAAAACATTGCAGAATAGAATACAGTAAAAAAAGAGCAGAACAATAGAGAGAAAATAGAGAGAGAGAGAACAATAAAATGACAACTATTTTTGTTTTTTTTATTTTATATTTTTTTTGTTTTGTTTTTTACGTTTTTTTTTTTCTTTTTTACACTTTTTTTTGTAACTTTACAACTGTAATGGTTCGGGTCTCTCAAAATGTAATGTCATCTTGGGAGACCCTGTGTAAGTGTGTCCTAGTCTGTGAAATGCTGTACCCTACGCTAAAACTTCACTTTTGAGTGGTAGCGTTCAAAACATTCACCTTGGCAAAGACCAGGCTTGTCAGGACAGAGTGGACAAAAACTACGGGTGTCACGCCTAAATCCGCGCTTGCTACAGACACGACATCTTTTTTGGGGGTGGCTTTGGGTAGGGGTACTCGGGAGGACATACGAATAATGCCTCTCATGCAGCCGGCTTACTGCATTTGGTTGGGGATGGTGAGGTGCAGAACCGCCTGGATACAGGAGTTCTGTGACTATCTCATTCTGGAATTTTAGAAGAGATAACGTCCCGCCTGAAGCTCTGTATAGCACATGAGCGTTCAGCAAAGCCAATTGGAATAATGATAGAGACACTTTTTTGTACCAGCGTCTCGCCTTACGGTCAATTAGATACGGCGCCATCAACTGGTCGTTGAGGTCCACCCCTCCCATATTTTGGTTATATTCGTGGACACAGAGGGGTTTCTCCACAACACCAGTCGCCGTACGAATTTGGACTGTCGTGTCTGCATGAAGGGAGGTAAGAAGGAAAACATTCTTATTGTCCCTCCACTTCATAGCGAGCAAGTTATTACACTTCAAGCAGGCTCTCTCCCCCAGCCTAAGACGGGCATCTACAAGCCGCTGGGGAAAGCCCCGGCGATTAGGTCGCACGGTGCCACATGCTCCAATCTTATGATCAAACAAGTGACTAAACAGTGGCACGCTCGTGTAATAATTGTCCACATACAAGTGGTACCCCTTTCCGAATAAGGGTGACACCAAGTTCCACACTATCTTGCCAGCGCTCCCTATGTAATCCGGGCAGTTGACCGACTCAATCTGACTGTCTTTTCCCTCATAAACCGTAAAGTTCACTACATAGCCTGTTGCCCTGTCACAGAACTTGTAGAGCTTGACCCCGTATCTGGCACGCTTGCTGGGAAGGTACTGCTTGAAAGACAAGCGGCCAGAAAATTTAATCAGGGACTCATCAACGCAGACAACTTGATCGGGAGTAAACAAGGCTGCAAAACGTTCGTTGAAGTGGTTTATGAGGGGCCGAATTTTATAGAGCCGGTCGTATTCAGGGTCCCCACGTGGACGACAAAGTTCATTGTCGTTGAAGTGCATGAACCGCAAAATCTGCTCGTATCGTGCCCTGGACATGGAGGCAGAGAACACGGGCATGTGGTCAATTGGGTGCGTGGACCAATAAGCACGCAATGACGGAAATTTATGTGTGCCCATGTTGAGGGAAAGGCCCAGAAAGGTCTTAAATTCGGAAACCGTAATTGGTTTCCAATTTCTGGCAATTTTAGGCAACTGGGGGTTAGCGGCGATAAATTGACCAGCATATAAATTACTCTGGTCCACAATAGATCTATAGAGATCTTCCGTGAAAAACAGCGAATAAAAATCGATTGGCATAAAATCAGCTGTTTCCACCTGAATACCGGGTTGGGCAGTGAATGGGGGAAGTACGGGTTCTGCAGAAGTGGTGGGGACCCAATCAGGATAGGCGAATTCTGTAGGAAGGGCAGTATGGGCACGACGGGCCTGCCTTTGTCTTCTTGGTGGCAGCGGGACACTACTTGTGCTTGCCACCTCGCCAGCTTGAACTGCACTTATGGGACTCGCCACGTCACCAAGTGTTACTGCAGTGCTGGATGTACGTCCAGGCTGTACTAGGCCGCTGGTGCTTGCCAGTTCACCAGAAGGAATAGCGGCGCTAGTACTACTCTGCTCCATGATACAAGAGACCTGCGGTTCTTGCTCCTCAACAACCTCAGAAGATCGGGATCGGGTACGCCTGACCTTAGCAGGGACCTCAACTTCGTCGTCAGAGCTATCTGACGTGGGGCCGCTGACGTCACTGTCTTCTACGGGAAGATATTCTGAGCCTGAATCTGACAGATACGTGACCTCCTCTTCACTATCTGTCATGCTCAGAATCTCGTAGGCCTCTTTACTAGTGTACCTTCGACTTGCCATTTTGGGCTCTAAATTTAGGGGTACACTAGTAAGATTCACAGGAAAAAAAGCACCTGACTGTCGTCAGCAAATATATCAAACGCTACAAAAAAACTGTTAGCGATCGCAGGGATCAGGCCTGTCTCTGCGAACGCTGCAGTTATGTGTGTTGTGTTTGGTAAGTGACAGTGATCGATCGATACTGCACTTGGGTGGGCTGGGCTGGGCTGGGCGGAGGGGCTAAACGCAGGTACTAGCAGGTATCTGGGCTGATCCCGCTAACACTGCGTTTTTGGGAACCCTAAACCGCTGGGGATGCTAGTATAGATCTGATCAGATACTATACCACTAAGGGGGGTGTATGCTTTGCGCGTGGGTGTTAGCGTTACTGGCACTAACCTAACACTGCCTGGGGCGACGCAGACCCTCTCTGGCGCTAAAACCTAATTGATCTCACCCGCCGGGCGATCAGGGGGGTTAAACCTTTATTGGGTTATATACGGCGGGTGCCCTGATGCTATAAAAAGCAAACTAATCAACCAGCGTCACCCGTAACCTTTATATGGTGATCACTGGTGAAAGGGTTAACTAGGGGCAATCAGGGGGTTAAAACCTTTATTAGGTTAAATATGGGGGTACCTGACACCAATAAAAACCTGCGGCGAACCTAAAAAAAAAATAACTGCCTATCTAAAACACCAGCGACACGAATACAGCGATCGGAAAAACAATCGCTTAGTGACGCTGAAGTTAGGGGGTGAAAGGGTTACCTGGGGGGTGATCAAGGGGTTAAACCTTTATTAGGGGGGGTTAGGGGGCTACCCTGGACCTAAAGGGGCCTAATCCTAACTGCCTTGCAACTTTTTACAATCACAGATGACACTAAATGCAGTGATCAGTAAAATAAATGATCACTGCAATCAGTGACACTGTGATTGGGGGCTTTGGGGTGACCTGGGGGGTGATCTGGGGGTGACTGGGGGGTGATTTGTGTGCCTATGTGTACCTACGTGTCAGTGGACTGTTGGAGCACTAACCTCTGTCTTCACTCCTCGGCGCCGGGAACGAAAAGACCGCGGCGAGGGAGATGACATCACTTCCTCCAGCCTGTGTTTACATCACATGGCGGAGGAAGCAATTTCATTGGCCGGGAGCGATCGCGAGGGGGGGGCGGAATCGAGCGGCCGCCCCCTCATGCCTGATCGCTCCCGAACACTTAACGGCCGCTCACTGCAGTGAAGCGGGGTCCGGATGGACCCCCCAACTGCACAAAGGCGATCACGTAGATCTACGTGATTCTGCCTGTCCGTGCCATTCTGCCGACTTAAATCGGCGGTGGGCGGTCGTTAAGTGGTTAAAGATGTTGTAATGTTAAATCTTTTGAATGTCACTTTCATCTTCATAATATATACATGCAGGGCACAAGGCTATGAATGGAAAGAAACTGAATATGGGGTCTGGTCTTTTGATTGTCTACAATAGCTCTAGTTCTGTTACAGGTGCTTCTAGTGGCCCCTTTATCTTTTGTTTGGTTGTCTTCAAAAGTGTTCTTGAAGTTCATTAGAGCCTATTCTAAAACAGTTGGTGTCATATTGTTCTTTCTGTAGGTGTGAAGGTGAAAATGGTCACATTTTAAAAATGCAGTGTTGGTTGTCAACATACACAATGGATTTTGCAACCTAGCACCAGTCTTTTACATTTTGTTACTTAAACCTGGTACGTTTTGTCATTGAGGAGAATAAGCAGGTTTTGTTATTTTTGTTCATGAGTTATAGCGCCTTGGGATTTTCACCCGACTCCACATCCTCCGGTTTGAAAAGCATCTCTAAAAAGAAAACATGGGAAGTGCAGGGTAACAGATGCTTTATCAAAAACTGGAAGCCGCTTTCTCATTTCTATTTCTGCTATATATCAATGCAAATATCAGTGAACAGGTGGCTCATGGGATCCCCAGAGACTGTTTACAGTAAAGGTTACAACCAGAATCGATCGCCTTGAGCCGCTTCCAATTTCAGCGTGGGCTGTTTGTCTTCACTGTCCAAAGTGGCAGCATCTCATTAGAGCTGCATTTATTAAGGTTGTTTGTGTCTGTTAAGAAGCCAGGAAGCAACCTGCTTTATATATTTTTATCCCACTTTTCTCCAGTAACAACATCCAAATGCAGGCTTTCGGAATGATGTAGAGTTCCAAAGAAATAACCTGTCCTATATTCCATTCTACTGTACTAAATAGACAATGTTTCTTGTACAAAAGTTTGAGATTTTTTTCAAGGATACACTGAAGACATAATAATAAAGCAGATTGCCATAAGTGTATACATGGCAGGTAGGGATGAGCCGAACACCCCCGGGTTCGGTTCGCACCAGAACCTTCGAACGGACCGAAAGTTCGCGCGAATTTTCGAACCCTATTCGTTATAATGGACGCGAACGTTCGAAATCAAAATTGCTAATTACAACGGCCAATATGCATGTTAATGTTATAAAACAGGTTTGGGGACCCGGGTCCTGCCCCAGGGGACATATATCAATGCAAAAAGAAATTTTAAAAACTAACGTTTTTTTCGGGAGCAGTCATTTTAATGATGCATAAAGTGAAAAAAAAAAAGTGAAATTTTCCTTTAAATATGGTACCTGGGGGGTGTCTAAAGTATGCCTGTGAAGTGGCATGTGTTTCCCGTGTTTAGAACTGTCCTTGCACAAAATGACATTTGTAAAGGAAAAAAAGAAGCCATTTAAAACCACTTGCGGCTTTAATGTCATGTCTTGTCCTGGCCGCCATATGGCTGAAAATCCTTGAGAAAAATGGCATGGCTACCCCATCACCCCCCCCCCCACCCCAGCCCCTTTGGGTCTTGTATGGATACTAAGGGGGACCCCGCACCCAAAATAAAACCCTATACCTACAACCCTATATACTCTGAACAGCAGTATATAGGTGGTGCAAACAAGACATGGACTGTAGGTTTGTTCTTAAGTAGAATCTGAACAGGTACATTATGAAGTGTAGCTACATCCCAAAAAAATCAATTTTTAAGCTTTTTGGAGAACATAGGGAGGGGTTATCACCCCTGTAACATTTGCTGTCTTTGCACATCTGTTCAGAACATGTCACCTCACTTTCCGTCCCAATGACAAATGTTTTTGGAAAAGTGGGGTTTTAATTGAAACAAGGATTGGTGATAAAGCATCAGTAGAGAGGAGATACCTTTTTCCCAAATTAAATCTAACAGGATCGAATTTTCCTTCCTAGGGGTAGATTTCCTCTCACTTCCTGTTTTCTCTTGCCGTTTGCAAGTAGGAGTCGTTTGTAAGTTGGATGTTTGAAAGTAGGGGCCTGCCGTATATACTCTGCAGAAATTTGCCCTATTAGATGTTGGTGTAGCCACAAGACTGGTGGGCACAGGAATGGGCCCTGCTGTGAGTTAATAGATCAAGATTTGTACTTGCATGCACCTGTTGAACCGGGCAGAAAAATTGGGCCTTTGGTGGTGGTGGTGGTGGACGGTGTTGCCACAAGACTGTAAGCCCTCACAGTTACTCTTGGTGGGTGCAGGAATGGGCCCTGCTGTGAGTTATTAGATCAAGATTTGTAATTGCATGCACCTGTTGAACAGGGCAGAAAAATTGGGCCTTTGGTGGTGGTGGTGGTGGTGGACGGTGTTGCCACAAGACTGTAGGCCCTCATAGTTACTCTTGGTGGGCGCAGGAATGGGCCCTGCTGTGAACTATTAGATCAAGATTTGTAATTACACGCCCCTGTTAAACAGGGGCTGAAAAATTGTGCCTTAGGCATTGGTGCTGGTGCCACAACACTGCAACCCCTCACAGATACTGTACTTGGAGCACAGCAGTCACACCTGTTGCGAAGCATCTTTTTAAAAAATCGTAATTACACGCCCCTGTTATACAGGGGCTGAAAAATTGTGCCTTAGGCACTGGTGCTGGTGCCACAACACTGCAACCCCTCACAGATACTGTACTCTGAGCACAGCAATGAGACCTGTTGCAAAGCATTGCCTAAAAATTGTAATTACACGCCCCAACAGGGGCTGAAAAATTGTGCCTTAGGCACTGGTGCTGGTGCCACAACACTGCAACCCCTCACAGATACTGTACTCTGAGCACAGCAGTCACACCTGTTGCGAAGCATCTTTTTAAAAAAATTTAATTACACGCCCCTGTTATACAGGGGCTGAAAAATTGTGCCTTAGGCACTGGTGCTGGTGCCACAACACTGCAACCCCTCACAGATACTGTACTCTGAGCACAGCAATGAGACCTGTTGCAAAGCATTGCCTAAAAATTGTAATTACATGCCCCAACAGGGGCTGAAAAATTGTGCCTTAGGCACTGGTGCTGGTGCCACAACACTGCAACCCCTCACAGATACTGTACTCTGAGCACAGCAGTCACACCTGTTGCGAAGCATCTTTTTAAAAAATTGTAATTACACGCCCCTGTTATACAGGGGCTGAAAAATTGTGCCTTAGGCACTGGTGTGGTGGCATGGATCATTGAGGAGGAGGAAGAGGATAGTCAGTGAACATAACAGGACAGTCACTCAGCATCAGCATAGGCAGTCTTGAAGGGATGTGACATTATAAATTATTCCGTTATATCCGCTTCAGGTGTCTGGTAGCTGGTGGTGATCCAAGACTGATTCATTTTTATGAAGGTCAGTCGATCAACCGAGTCGGTGGACAGGCGCACCCTATGATCGGTGACAAATCCTCCAGCAGCACTGAATGTGCGTTCGGAAAGAACGCTGGATGCAGGACAGGCCAGTAGCTCAATTGCATACTGTGCAAGCTCTGGCCAGTGATCCATCCTCAGGACCCAGTAAGCCAGAGGATTTTCGGTGGGAAAGGTGTCCAAGTCTGACCTTGCCCCTAGGTATTCCTGCACCATGTATATCAGACGCTGGCGATGGTTGCTGGAACCGATCATACCTTGGGGCTGCGGACTAAAAAATTGTCTGAACGCATCGGTCAGACGTCCACCTTCCCCACCGCTCCTTCTGCTACTGACCGAAGCCTCAGCAACTTGTCGTCCAGGACCAGGAGTTTGTAACCTCCCAGTTTCTGGGAACGCGTTGCACAGACCTTTCTGCAAGGCCTCCCTGAGATGTCTCATCCTCTGCTCCCTCTGCGACGGCAAGATAAGGTCCGCAACCTTACCCTTGTACCGTGGATCAAGGAGAGTGGCCAGCCAGTAATGGTCACTCTCCTTGATCCGAAGAACACGAGGATCCTTCCGCAGGCTTTGCAGGATCAGGGAGGCCATGCAGCGTAGGTTAGCTGAGGCATTCGGTCCGGAGTCTTCTGGGTCACTGAGGATGACATGATCGCCAGCCACCTCCTCCCAGCCACGTACAAGTCCACTGGTTTGTTGGGACTGTACATCATCCCTAAAAGACTGCTGCTGCTGATGCTGAGTGCCAGGCTCCACCTCCATGCTCACACAATCCTCCTCCTCCTCCTCCTCCTCTTCCTGTGTGATGGGTGGGACAGAAGGAACATTGTCTGGATAAAGGGGGCCTTGAGAGACAAGGAAGTCCTCCTCTTCCTGCCTCTGTTCTGCCTCAAGTGCCCTGTCCATTATCCCACGCAGCGTATGCTCCAACAGGTGGACAAGAGGTACAGTGTCACTGATGCATGCACTGTCACTGCTCACCATCCTCGTGGCCTCCTCAAATGGTGAGAGGACAGTGCATGCATCCCTGATCATGCTCCACTGGCGTGGGGAAAAAAAGCCAAGCTCCCCTGACCCTGTCCTGGTGCCGTAGTCGCAAAGGTACTCATTGATGGCCCTCTGCTGCGTGTGCAGTCGCTGCAGCATGGCCAACGTTGAGTTCCACCTGGTGGGCATGTCACATATTAGGCGGTTCTTGGGCAGGTTCAGCTCCTTTTGCAGCTCAGTCAGCCGAGCACTGGCATTATAAGATCGGCGGAAATGCACACAGACTTTCCTGGCCTGCCTCAGGACATCCTGTAAGCCTGGGAACCTGCCCAAGAACCGCTGCACCACCAGGTTGAGGACGTGAGCCATACAGGGCACATGGGTGAGCTGCCCCTGTCGCAGGGCGGAGAGGAGGTTGGTGCCATTATCAGAAACGACCATTCCTGGCTTAAGCTGGCGTGGCGTCAACCACCTCTCGGCCTGCCCCTGCAGAGCTGCCAGAACCTCTGGCCCAGTGTGGCTCCTGTCCCCCAAACACACCAGCGCAAGCACGGCATGGCATCTTTTTGCCTGCGTACTCGCGTAGCCCCTTGTACGCCTACGGAGCACCGCTGGTTCCGAGGACAGAGCACTCGAAGAGGACATGGAGGAAGAAGAAGAGGAGGGGGTGGAGGAGAGAGGTGTGTCACAACCAGTAGTAGCATTTTGGAGGCGTGGTGGCGGAACAACCTCCAACACTACTGCACCTTGTCCTGCATCCCTCCCAGCTACCAATAGAGTGACCCAATGGGCCGTGAAAGAAAGATAACGTCCCTGTCCATGCCTGCTGGACCATGAGTCAGCGGTAATATGCACCTTACCGCTGACCGCCCTGTCCAGCGAGGCATGGACATTGCCTTCCACATGCCAGTAGAGAGACGGAATCGCCTTCCGTGAGAAAAAGTGGCGTTTGGGAACCTGCCACTGAGGAACCGCACATTGAACAAACTCACGGAAGGGGGCCGAGTCTATCAACTGAAAAGGCAGCAGTTGAAGTGCTAGCAATTTAGCCAAGCTAGCATTCAACCGCTGGGCATGTGGATGGCTGGGAGTATACTTCTTTCGACGGTCCAGCAGCTGGGGCAGGGAAATTTGCCTGCTACAATCGGACGTCGGTGTACTGCAAGTACTTGGTTGTGACACACCTAATTCTACACCTTCAGTCCTCTCAGAGCAGCTTTCAGAGAGGACTGAAGATATAGTGGGGATGGAGATCCCAGCTGATGAGGAGCAAGGAGAGGTCCGCTTTGTTCTTTGGTGTGGGTCTTTTATGTGTGCTTGCCAACGAGCTGCATGGCAGGTCGACATATGTCTGCTCATGCTTGTGGTGCCCAAGCGGCTGATGTTTTGGCCACGCGAGATACGCTTGAGACAAATATTGCAAATAGCAGTGGTGCGATCTGATGCACTCGTCTCAAAAAAGGCCCACACCAAAGAACTTTTGTGATAACGTGCAGAGGCAGCGCCCTGCACAGGCGGAGCTCTGCGGTGTGGTACAGTTGCTGTGCTGGCCTCTAGCTGGCCTCCAGGGGGCATCCTGCCTCGTTGGACATGTGACGCTGCATCCTCCTCCTCCTCCTCCTCTCTCCCTTCAGGCACCCACGTGGAGTCAGTGACCTCATCATCCCCTCCCTCTTCACCACTAGAGCAAACCTGGCAGTAAGCTGCAGCTGGTGGAACACTACTGCTAGATTGCTGTCCTTCAGCATCCCCTCTCTCTGCGCGCACACTACTGACTTCCTCAAGCTGGGTATCATCATCCGAGCCTTCGAATCGTTGGGCATCCTCCTGGAGCATGTACCCAACACTGTGCTCAAACAGTTCGGGGGACTCCTCAGGAGGACATGGTGGGTCTAGGGAAGGGGTGGCTGATGATGCCATTGAGTACGCGTTGGCAGCTGCTCTGCCAGTACCCTGAGCCTGGGTGAGAGAGGATGAGGAGGATGAGGAGGGCTTGGTCATCCATTCTACCAAGCCTTCGGCATGATGCGGCTCCACATGTCCAGCTGCCGAAAACAAAGACAAGCGTGTCCCATGGCCACGTGCTGATGACGATGCACGACCACGTCCACGGCCAGCACTGTTGTCTCTAGAAACAGAGCCTGCCTGCCCTGTGTTCTTGCCTCGGCTCTGCCTCTCCTTGGCGGTCTTCCAGCCATTGTAGTCGGTAGTGTATATAGTATAAAAAATAGAACTCCTATGTGTGCTCACAACACACTGTAGGTCCTATGGGTGCTGACACTAACACACTATAGGTACTATGTGTGCTGCTGACAAGAAAATATAGGAGCTCTGTTTGCTGCCACTAACACACTAGAAGTCCTATGGGTGCTGCTGAGAAGAAAATATAGGAGCTCTGTTTGCTGCCACTAACACACTAGAAGTCCTATGGGTGCTGCTGAGAAGAAAATATAGGAGCTCTGTTTGCTGCCACTAACACACTAGAAGTCCTATGGGTGCTGCTGAGAAGAAAATATAGGAGCTCTGTGTGATGCCACCAACACACTAGAAGTCCTATGGGTGCTGCTGAGAAGAAAATATAGGAGCTCTGTTTGCTGCCACTAACACACTAGAAGTCCTATGGGTGCTGCTGAGAAGAAAATATAGGAGCTCTGTGTGATGCCACTAACACACTAGAAGTCCTATGGGTGCTGCTGAGAAGAAAATATAGGAGCTCTGTTTGCTGCCACTAACACACTAGAAGTCCTATGGGTGCTGCTGAGAAGAAAATATAGGAGCTCTGTTTGCTGCCACTAACACACTAGAAGTCCTATGGGTGCTGCTGAGAAGAAAATATAGGAGCTCTGTTTGCTGCCACTAACACACTAGAAGTCCTATGGGTGCTGCTGAGAAGAAAATATAGGAGCTCTGTGTGATGCCACTAACACACTAGAAGTCCTATGGGTGCTGCTGAGAAGAAAATATAGGAGCTCTGTTTGCTGCCACTAACACACTAGAAGTCCTATGGGTGCTGCTGAGAAGAAAATATAGGAGCTCTGTTTGCTGCCACTAACACACTAGAAGTCCTATGGGTGCTGCTGAGAAGAAAATATAGGAGCTCTGTTTGCTGCCACTAACACACTAGAAGTCCTATGGGTGCTGCTGAGAAGAAAATATAGGAGCTCTGTTTGCTGCCACTAACACACTAGAAGTCCTATGGGTGCTGCTGAGAAGAAAATATAGGAGCTCTGTTTGCTGCCACTAACACACTAGAAGTCCTATGGGTGCTGCTGAGATGAAAATATAGGAACTCTGTGTGATGCCACTAACACATTAGAAGTCCTATGGGTGCTGCTGAGAAGAAAATATAGGAGCTCTGTTTGCTGCCACTAACACACTAGAAGTCCTATGGGTGCTGCTGAGAAGAAAATATAGGAGCTCTGTTTGCTGCCACTAACACACTAGAAGTCCTATGGGTGCTGCTGAGAAGAAAATATAGGAGCTCTGTTTGCTGCCACTAACACACTAGAAGTCCTATGGGTGCTGCTGAGATGAAAATATAGGAACTCTGTGTGATGCCACTAACACATTAGAAGTCCTATGGGTGCTGCTGAGAAGAAAATATAGGAGCTCTGTTTGCTGCCACTAACACACTAGAAGTCCTATGGGTGCTGCTGAGAAGAAAATATAGGAGCTCTGTGTGATGCCACTAACACACTAGAAGTCCTATGGGTGCTGCTGAGAAGAAAATATAGGAGCTCTGTTTGCTGCCACTAACACACTAGAAGTCCTATGGGTGCTGCTGAGAAGAAAATATAGGAGCTCTGTTTGCTGCCACTAACACACTAGAAGTCCTATGGGTGCTGCTGAGAAGAAAATATAGGAGCTCTGTGTGATGCCACTAACACACTAGAAGTCCTATGGGTGCTGCTGAGAAGAAAATATAGGAGCTCTGTTTGCTGCCACTAACACACTAGAAGTCCTATGGGTGCTGCTGAGAAGAAAATATAGGAGCTCTGTTTGCTGCCACTAACACACTAGAAGTCCTATGGGTGCTGCTGAGAAGAAAATATAGGAGCTCTGTGTGATGCCACTAACACACTAGAAGTCCTATGGGTGCTGCTGAGATGAAAATATAGGAACTCTGTGTGATGCCACTAACACATTAGAAGTCCTATGGGTGCTGCTGAGAAGAAAATATAGGAGCTCTGTTTGCTGCCACTAACACACTAGAAGTCCTATGGGTGCTGCTGAGAAGAAAATATAGGAGCTCTGTGTGATGCCACTAACACACTAGAAGTCCTATGGGTGCTGCTGAGAAGAAAATATAGGAGCTCTGTTTGCTGCCACTAACACACTAGAAGTCCTATGGGTGCTGCTGAGAAGAAAATATAGGAGCTCTGTTTGCTGCCACTAACACACTAGAAGTCCTATGGGTGCTGCTGAGAAGAAAATATAGGAGCTCTGTTTGCTGCCACTAACACACTAGAAGTCCTATGGGTGCTGCTGAGAAGAAAATATAGGAGCTCTGTTTGCTGCCACTAACACACTAGAAGTCCTATGGGTGCTGCTGAGAAGAAAATATAGGAGCTCTGTTTGCTGCCACTAACACACTAGAAGTCCTATGGGTGCTGCTGAGAAGAAAATATAGGAGCTCTGTGTGATGCCACTAACACACTAGAAGTCCTATGGGTGCTGCTGAGAAGAAAATATAGGAGCTCTGTTTGCTGCCACTAACACACTAGAAGTCCTATGGGTGCTGTTGGGGTGCAATGCTGTGCTAACAGCACTGCGGTTGGTACTACTGCAATACTGTACTAACAGTAAGCACGCACCAGACTAATCCCCAGCAGCAGCTAATAACACACTAACTGTGCAATCAGCAGCAATGAACGATCAATGACTTAGGTAGCAATGGTTTAGCAAAGAAATAGCCAATGGTTTAGCAAAGAAGAGCAAATCTTTCAGTATCAAGCAAAGACAGAATCAGCAGACTAATCTCTCCTAAAGCCGGAACTCATGTGACCGGGGCCGATGGCGTGGCGGCCTTTTAAATGGTGGGGCGTGTACTAAAGCCCCTGAGCTGTAATTGGCTACAGCCGTCCTGCCTGTAGCCAATTATTGCTCTCCGAGTTTCGGGCGCTGTGATTGGCCAAGCATGCGGGGTCACAGTGCATGCTTGGCCAATCATCAGCCAGCAATGCACTGCGCCGGCCGCGCCGGCCGCAATGCATTGCGGGGCCGCTCGCATCACACGAATGTGATGCGAACGGCCCAAATAGTTCTGGGCTCGACGAGCGAGCGAACGCCCGATGCTCGATTCGAACATGGGTTCGAATCGAGCACCGGGCCCATCCCTAATGGCAGGTAATCGCATAGGCTTGACAATAGAGACATAACGAAACGGCATCCATTGCAAAGGTTTTGTTGGTTGAGCACTGATGAAAAGATAGCTTCTCGGCCTTTTGGCTAAGATCAAGTGTAGTATCTGTTCTTATCAGTTGCCAGAGGGGGCGCTGAAGTACCTCCTATCTGTGGGGGGCTGATGCGAACCCAATGGCGTCATTAGCACCTGAAAGGATGGTTTCAGCAGGGGCAATGCCGAGCTGCCCGACAGTAAACTGGGGGCCGGTGCGGTCGAGTCTGAGCCGTCTGGAAGGGTGCTCCTGGTGAGGATGGAATGCTGCATTTGGTCTAGTCTTTTGCCGAGTCTTATTCTGGCCTTCTGGCTGGATGGTGTAAGTGCTGTCCTTGTTGGCGATCCGGTTGGAGGAGCTGGCTAATCCCTGTTTCTGAGCGGGGTGCAGCCATGCAAATCCGCTGGGTTGATGGGAGTCTGGAAGGGCTAGTATCGGTGGAGGCTGTATGCAGGGGCAGCTCTCCCTGAGAAAACCTTGAAAGGCTCTCTATCAGCGGGACAGAGGGCTGCACTGACCAGTCGGGGGTCGGATAGGAGCCGAAAAGCCCATGGTGCATGTGCCCTTGGAGTGGCAGTCCAAGGGTGCCAGACGATCACATGTGAGTGAGGGTCACATTGATATATGGCACCGCGGTCACTGCACCATGTCACACCTTTTTAGCACCTGCCTCCTGGGCCGGGCCTTTTGGCTAGGACCGGAGGAATTTTTTATTCCTGGCCGGAGGGCCTGGCCATTGTATAGCACAATGGCCACTTTTCACTCTCCCACCTTCCTTCTCCCCACTTTCTTTTTATTTATCCCCGTGTGTGTCACTTTTTTGTATTTTTTTGTTTGGTGTCCCACGTTTGTCACAGTGTGTTTAGTAGGGTGTAGGTCCTCGGGCCTGCCCTGAACGACTTGGGAGTAGGTGGACATGGTCTTCTGGCCTGGTTCGCCTGCTCTCATGGGGTCTCCCTTCGGGGGAGTCCCACCAAGTACTTGGGTGGGTCTGTTTCGGCAGACCCTCCAGAGAAAGGGGTCCGTCTGGTTTCGGCCATTCGGACCACATGATGTACCTCAGTCCCCGTCAGGAGCCTAACGCCCCGGGGGATCAGGGTAAGGTCCTTCCTAGTGGAGGACTAGTGTAACACCCGTTGCACGTTTTGTGTTTCACTCTTTATGTGTGTGCACTTTTTTTGGCACCGGGTGGAGTTTTTGGGTGTGTTTCACACGACATGGGCTTTTCAAAAAAAAAAAAAAACTGATGAAAAGATAGCTGATGCAGGTTTGACATTGCCAGTGTTAATGAGGCCTCATGCCGCGTACACACGATCACTTTTCTCACCGGGAAAAATAATTTTTTTTCTCTTGGACGAGAAAAACGGCCGTGTGTAGGCTTTCCAGCATTTTTCCCGACGAGAAAAACGACAAGAATAATTAGAACATGCTCTAATTTTTCTCGTCGCGAATCGCGGCATTTTTTTCCCATAGGGAAACACTGCTAGGGAGCCTACACACGGCCGGTTTTCTCGACCAAGAGAAAACCTGTCATGAAAACCGTCCGGTCCTCGGTTTTCCCGTCTGGCTTCACGGCAGTGTTTTCACCGCCGTGAAACTCGATCGCGTGTACACGGCATAAGGAAGGGAGAGAGAAGGGGTGAGTGGTGCGGGAGCATAAGGTATATAGGGGGAAAAAAGGGAAGGAGATTGGAAAGGGTTTTGTCACGATCCTGGAGTGGGGTGGTTGGGATGAGGACGGTGCTTAAAACAATCGGATGACTAGCAAAGAGTCCTCAAACCCTGAAAGTTGAAAGTATCCAGGGTTACCATATAAGGAGAACATTTTGGTGTGGGTGTCGGCTAGGATATGTAAATTTGTCATTCATTTATAATTCCTGTAAGTCTAATTTTTTGACTGCTTTGAAACTTAAGGTGTGTGTTTGTTGGCCTGGTTGCTCTGTAAATTAACAAGCATAGTTGAGTACAAAATAAGGTAGGGATAGGTTTACTGAGCAGTACTCTGCGTTTGAGGGTTTTTACAGAGTTTTGTGGGAAGTAATGTTTAAATGAGGTATAAACCCATATGCAAAGCCTACTCTGAATAGAACAGGTTCACCAAATGTGCGCCATCATGCTTGGGAAGTGACGACCATAGACAAAAGTAGAAAAGTACATTGAAACAAAGTGTGTAAAATGAGGTGGGATATATGATTACCTGTAGAAAACTTTTGGGAGTTATCTAGAATTTTTAATTTTCTGAAGCTTTTAACTGTAGCCTGCCATGTCTTCTGCAAGCTGTCAGATGTTAAGGAG
Organism: Rana muscosa; assembly: GCA_029206835.1. Classification (NCBI taxonomy): domain Eukaryota; kingdom Metazoa; phylum Chordata; class Amphibia; order Anura; family Ranidae; genus Rana; species Rana muscosa. Next base: position 1,016,620,034 of record CM055116.1, read on the forward strand.
GAACTGTATCCCAATGGGTCTGATATATTCTAGTAACTGTACGGTGAGAAGACACTATAGGAGCACACATCAAGGCTGTTAGGCCAGGTGCATGAGAATCAGATTGGCATTTGCTCTTAAATGGGGCAAGTATAGAAGGGGCAATGTTTACAAAGCCGAATTCGTAGGTATTGCCTTATTTGAGCTAGTGATAGTGTTTTCTTAGGAGTTTATGTGAATAGTGAAGTCTTAACGCTGTCTAGAAATAGTGGAGCGTACATGTCATGAAAGCCACGTTCCTGTCACCACTTGAATTGTACAGGGTTCTCCGTGCTAGGAAGGAACAGAGGAACATGGAGAATTCTAAGTGAGTGGGTAAGATTGTGGATTCTCAGTTCTCAGAGGGAGCCAGTGGAGGGCTGCCATGGGTATTTTGGGTGGCACTCTATCAAGTCCACCCAAAATACAATTCTTTTAGTCAATAAAAACTGCTAAATACCTTTTTTCTCATCAGCAGTTTATAGCAGTCTTGTGATTTCTATTAGTGTCTAGTTACAGCTTGGAGAATGAGTTTTCATTCTGCTCTGACTGTCCTATGAGGATGACCCCTGACCCTCTGTCTGGACAGTGCTGATTGGCCCTGTGCTTATCACATACAACCTCCCAAGGAAAAAAAACTCTCTAGCAATACACACCAAACTGAGCGTGTGCAGAGTGCCCCTAAGATTTTGTTCTATCAGGCAATGGATTGGGGACTGTGGAAGAAAGAGAATCAGCGAAGACAGGATCGAACGGCCTTTTTGCACAGTGTGGATAAAAACAAGCATGCTTTACTGCATATACAGACTGATTTTAATATTGTGGGTTTAGTAACACTTTAATTATAATTTGTACAGCAAGAAAATCCTTCATCCCAGTCCAGGTAAACGGATGCATTTTTACAATGAAGCATAACATTTACATTCTTCCACTGCAAAAGAAAGTTTACATTCTAGTCCAGAACTTTGTAGCTTCTGATGCTTTATGTCTTTACCCACCCCCTCAATTACATGATGCTAATGGAAAAAGTGTTTAATGCAAAGCATTAAAAGCTTAGATGGAATCTTTGGAATTTTTACTCTGACATACCCAGTAGGAACAGCCACACTCTGTAATAAAAATCAAAAAAATCAAACTTTAAAGATTACATGACGTGCAAAATGTGCACGGGAGTCATATAATATTTTTTTTTATTTTCTTGAATGGTGAGTGTTACCATTTTTAAGTAAAAATTTGTATTTTTAAGATTCCATGTCCAGGACAATATCATACTGTATGTTTCCATTTTTTTTTTTTTTTTTTTTTTTTTTTTTTTTAAGGTAGAGCAGAGGGAAGACTTTTACAAAATTTGAGCAATACAATATAAAGTATGCTCTTTAGCTATACAAGGTCTAATTATATTTCAAAAATGACTGATGTGTTTGCTGATGATCACTACACATTCTGTTTATCAAATTATTGCTTAGCAACTTATATGGTTTGGCATTTATACGTAACCAAGCATGGGCTTTAGAGATGATGAAAAAACTAATAACGTGAAAAGCAATTTTCATTTTAATTGTACCAGTCCCTTATTTCTGATGCCAATTTATATTCATAACGGTAATGTAAAAAGGTTACTGAAAAGCTGCATGAGTCACTCAATACTTTCAATGAATTGTTACTGCCCTCAGTTCTGTAATTAGAAAGTATACTATGAACTGATGGGCATTTTCACATTTCCTCTATGTTCAAATAAAACATTGCAGGTTTTGAAAATGATCTTGCTGCCTTGGCCTTTATTGGCGTGCTTGGCCTGCATTGACATGAGCATGTGTAGACTTATGTCGATTCTGCTTCTCACACTGAGGATATACTATCTTCTTAACTCGCAGGAAAAGCATTTAGGCTCCTACCATGACCACTGTATATGCTCAGGGTCCCATATAACTAAGCAGGCCCTATATGATGTGGTAGCGCAAGCAGTATGGTATGGGAGGCAAAATTAATGCTGTCTTTTGTGTATAAAGAATGGGGGAAACACTGGCAACGTTTGGCTTGCCTTTTTAAAAAATCCAGATGGGGAAATATTCTAGATAATTGGAGAAAAAGAGAATCAAAGGGGGTGTGACTAGATATTGGCTTGCATGGAAAGATTTTAGTGTTACTATATAAGAAGCAATGATGTTGAAAAAACATTATGATGAATACAGATTTGCATGTCTCTTCATTGGTTCTTCAAGTAATCGTCACATTATCCAAATTATTTTTCCATTGTTCTTTCTGAGGGTGTTAAGCCCCGTACACACAGTCGGACTTTTGCCCAACAAACTTCGTTTTAAGCAAGTTGGACCAACAATCCGACCGTGTGTACGCTCCATCGGACAAACTTTTTTTCGTTTGGTTTTGGATTTCATCGGACAAAAGTTGGGTCTGCAAACGGACAAACGTTTGCCCAACAAAAGTCCGATGGAGCAAAGTTCGACCGTGTGTACAGATGACCATCGGACTTTAGTCCGATGGACAAGACAACTAATGTTAAAATCAACCAACAATAGCAGAAGTTGACCAAAGGGTGGCAGTAAAGAGCAGAAAAAACACGCAATGTTGTAAGAAGTTTTAAGAAAGTTTGCAGAAAAGTCCGAGCGTGTGTATGCTATGGGTGTTCCCAACCAACTCCATTCGGACAAAAAACCACGGAAAAGTCCGATGGAAGTCCGACCGTGTGTACGAGGCTTTATGGTGAAAATGGTCACATTTAAAAATGCAGTGTTTGTCATCAACATGCACAATAGATTTTCCAACCTAGCACCAGTCTTTTTTATATTTTGTTATTTAAGCCTGGTACTTTCGTCACTGGAAAGAATAAGTAGGTATTGTTTTTTGTTTGCAAGTTAAACTGCCTTGGGATTTTCTTCCGACTCCACATCCTCCTGTTTTGAAATGCATCAGTTAAAGAAAACATGAGAAGGGGAGGTTAGCGGATTCTATATCAAAAACTGGAAGCCACTTTTTTATTTCTATTCTTGCCATGCAAGGTGAATATGTGTATGGAGAATGTGGGAAACATTTGGCTTGGCTTTTAAATATTCCTGTTGGGGAACATTCTAGATTATTGAACCACAAAAGAGAATTAAAGGATGTGGAGCTCAGACATTGGCATGCGTGTAAAGCTTGTTACAATATTGGCAGTAATGGCGTTGAAATTCATATGAGAATGCAGATCCTCAGCAGTATACTCCTTTAGGAAAAATTCAGGCCACGTTTTACTTGCCTATTGAAAATACATGATGGTTACGTGATCTAAATATTTTCACCAGATAGGGTTAACGTGATTGCCTGTCTTTGAATTTCATGTGGATGTGCCAGACACCTAGTACCACAAGCTTTATGGAATTGGGTGGAGGCTGGTTTGCTATGTGGGTTTACATGAGATTAGACCCACAGCAGGTCTGCACTCTGCAGGTATGTCTTGCATAGTAAGTGAACATTCACACTTGACATGCATGGTTTATCCTTCAATTGTTTGTAGCTCTTCTGAATATACTCTTGTTTTTGGGCACATTAACATAAAAGATCCTTGCTGCTTGAATTCCATGCAAATCATATTTGATTTGAATTGAACCAAATAGGTTGCTTAAAGGTTTTGAATTTTAGAAGCAATCCCCGAACCACTTTAAAAAAAAGCCTGCTAATTCTGTTTAATATTTTTTTCTGGTTGTGTATGTGATTTTTGCCACCATCGCTGAACACCGGGGTCTTGATGTACTTTCTGATTCCGTGCGTGATCTTACAGCCGTCCTTGATCATGGGGAACTTGATCTCCATAAATTAAATCCAACAGCTATTTTGTAACATCTTTATTGAAAACAGTCTTCGCAGAGTCTGATTTATTTAATTTATTGTTAAATCTGGTGAACAAAATGCCCCTATATAATTAGTGGAGCTTTATGAAAATGTAGATAAGAATACCATTGTAGTTTTATAAACAGTTGTATTACAAATGATTTACTCCCCAAGCAATATCCTGTAGTGTAAAGAGTTCTTGATTTTATTGCTGAAGTTCTTGAAGGCAGAAGGGAAATGGCTTGTCACATTGGATACAAAGACTGCAGGGAATACATTTGTAGCGTTGCTTAACATCAGTTTTCCAATAGTCAAAGTTCAAATGTAGAAGTGTATGTAAATGTAAAGCGCTTGGCCACATGACTGATGTCCTGTGACCCATCCACTAGTCAACATGATTGGTGTGCCTAGATACAACAGTCAACCAAAGGACCAAAACTGTGCAAACTGTTTAACAAAAATGACATTTGGTAAGGTTGTTTTACAGCATGATCGTTAAAAGAGAAGTGTGGCAGTAGAAAAAACAAACTATCATACTTGCCTATTGTTCCAGTGCTCCATCTGTCCCCCACCGCCTCCAGGACAGAGAAATTGACAATTAAAGACCACTGATCACTCAGACACTGGCTCCCTGGTCTGCCCCTCCAGTGCTCAGTAGAGGTCAGGCTGAACAAGAGGCAAAAGAAGCTGGTTCGAGCTCTCAGCAGTGTGTGCAGAGGCAGAGCCAGCTGCCGGTCAGACATCTGGGTGGATCCCGACTTTAAAGTTCGGATCCCCCAGAGTTTGGACAGTCAAGCGCTAAAATCCAGCGCTCATGGAACGTTAAATGAGCGCTGGATTTTTAGCGTTTGAATGTTGTATATTTGGTACTTCCGGGTACGCATTTTTTCCTGCTGCTCTGGATCCATGTCCTCCTTTTGATTTTCCTGTACCTCTTGACATTTTGAGGATTTTTCACATCTACCCACCAGTTTTAGCGCTGGTGATTTTTGTTGTTTCAGAGTTTGGACAGGCTGAGTGACATCAGCAGGCTTTTAGCCCTTTTGACTGTCTGAAACTGGGTCATAGGAGTTCAGAACTAAGAGCATTCCTGTAACCCTGTGGGCCTACTTCTCTTTCTAAAGTTGGAATATACCTAGCCAAATTCTTGTTTCAGGAGCTTAAATGTGGTTGCTATAGACACTGTCTTTTTACGCAGTTATTTATCTAGGAGCCCTAATTTAAATGTTATGTCCCTGTCCAAGTTGAATTTATAAAGTAATCTAAAATACTTGTTGACATTAAATAATTGTAAAACCCATCTACTGGGTAACCTTGAATGAAGCACATTTATCTTGAGTGACCTTTTGTTGAGGGTAGAAGACTACTGACTGAATCTGAGTTGTTCAGATGAAAAACAACAGCAGTGCCAATATGTTCAGGCCCCATAAATATTCTAAAGCTACCCATACACACAAGCTCATTACACTCCAGCTAACTGATCTGGGGGGGGGGGGGGGGGATTATCTGAATATGTTTTAAAGTGGTGTTCCAGGGGCAACCCCGAGCAAAAAAAAAAAATTTAAAGCCAGCAGCTACACATACTGCAGCTGCTGGCTTTTAACAAATGGAGACTTACCTGTCCTGGTGTCCCTCGATGTCGGCACCGCAGCTGATGTTTCACATCAGCTGTCAGTGCTTCCGTCGCCATTGCGGGTAAGGGAACCCGGCAGTGAAGACTTTCGGCTTCACGCCGGGAACCCTACTGCGCATGCGCGAGGCCCCGCTCCTCTCTCCTATTAGCCCAGCGGCCAGGGGAGGAGGAGGAGGGAGCCTTGCGCGACTTCACCGCCGCAGCCGGACGCCAGTAAGTGGGTAAGGATACCTGTCTTTGACAGGTATCCTGTTCCCCCTCCCCCCGAAAGGTGCCAATTGTGGCACCGGAGGGGGGGAGGAATCCGATGAGTGGAAGTTCCACTTTAGGGTGGAGCTCCGCTTTAAGGCTCGATTCACACTAATGCATGTTGCTTTTGAGCGTTTTTGCCTTGCTTTTTGCGGTGCTTGCCACGTTTTTCAACATGCGTTTTTACAGCGTTTTGTTTTGTTTTGTTTTTTTTTTTGTTTTTTTTTTTTATAAATTTATTTTTATACATTTCCATAAAAAAAAATTATAAAAAAAAAACGCAAAATTGCGGTAAAAACGCATCAAAAACTTGGTACTTGCGTTTTTGATGCAGGTCCATTTGACTTCTATTACATGCAAAACGCTGCTTTTTGCATGAAAAAAAGTCCCCGACCCTTTCCAAAAACGCAGAGGTACAAAAATGCATTGATGTGAACATGTTCCATAGGAACCCATGTTAAAAAATTTCCATGCATTTCTGCAAAATGCACCAAAAAACGCATTAGTGTGAATGGAGCCTTAGACCTTGTCCAAACACTACCTCTAGAGGTGTCTGGTTCTGTTCCCACTGCTACTCTTTTCTTAATGTGTTTTGCTCGGGGTGTGTGTGTGTTTGTGCCATAGGGTTGATTTACTAAAGCAAATAGGTTGTTAACTTTGCAGGGGATTTTCCCCCTAGATTAGCAAATATGGTGAAAATTCACTTTTTAAGTGTACACAATCAAGTTCTAAGAAATTGATAAACAACTGTTGGTCATGACTGGTTGATGGAAGTCAGCAGCACTTCATCTTAAGTTGGACATAGTCAAACACTAGGTTGACTTCTGTTCAATGGAGATGTTGAGAACAGTGGCTGCTGCCGCTGATCAGTGAATTCTGACAGCAAAGAATCAAACTTTCAGAATACAATGTCCTGGTTGGGGGGGATTCCTCCATTCACCTGGTTTATGTGGATGGAGGAAACTATTTCCATTTTTTTATTTTTTTTCAACCTGCTGGCTGAATGAAAGCAACTATCCATCTATGGCCAGCTTTATTAACCAAGGAAAAAATTCCTTGCAAAATGAACAGCCTGTTTGCATTCAGTAAATCAATCCCTTTAAGTTCATGACTAGCTTAGGATATATCCATGTTTTGGTTTTGCACCTGTTAAGATCCAAGATCATTTAGACATGTTTTCTTTTCTCCACATTGTCATGAATGGTTGGGCTATGCTAGCCCAGTTTCCACTAAGGAGGGGGTTTGGCACTGAGTAATTTCTGACAGCAAGGGGACTGATCTGGAACTTTTTTTTTGCCATTCGGTTATTGTAGGGAAAAAAAAGTGATCCCAAATAATGAACATAATTTATTGGCATAAGGTCTTTAAACAATTTTGAAAATCTCTGACCGATTAGAGATTGTTGTCTTTTTGCCACTTTGTGTGTATCCAGATGTCAAATTGCCCAAGTCGGAAAGAAAAACTTTCTGTGGCTTCAGGTGCTTGGTAATTGCAATGCTTACGGGCACGTGTTGAGTCAAAACTATTTCCGATTTGTGGACAGTGTCCGGACACAACCTCATTTTTGCTTGAAATGTGAACAATTTTGCTTTTATAGTAATGGACAGAGTACATGTTACTCCAAGTTCTAGCAGGCAGGTGATCGTTTGAAAGGTTAATTTGATGCAGAGGTTTTTCAGTGAATTGAAACATATTGTGCTCCCTTGTCTCTGCAGAAAAGGGAAGTGTCCTTAAACATGCATCACAGTTCAATAATCATTGTCCTTGGTAAGAAAATAACATGGCTGGCCTAAGAAGAAATTCTTGTAGTCTCTGTCCGTGATCATTAAATACCAACACCCTAAGGGGTAACAAGATGACAAAGCCAATGTAAGATTAATTTTTTCTAAGGCACATCTCAAACAATAACACAAGCAGATGTATGCAGCTTAGGTGATAGAACGTGAAAGATCTCTGTGTGCTGCTTTCAATGTCTGTCTGTTCCACAATATGTGTGTTCTTAACTTGTTGACAGCATTAAATGTTGACATACAGAAGGAAGCAAAAACCCTCAGGGAAAGACTATATTGGCTGCTTAGCTTAATGCGGCATATAAATAGAGAAATGACATGAAACAATTCACTTACTGCAAACTGGAATCTAGAATAAAAACCTACTTGCATGCTTTCCTCCTCGTTATAAATGGGTGTACAGTAAACCATTGAAATAATATTAAATATTTGATTCAGAGTTCTGGAAATGCACATTTTAATTACATTGGTCCTTTTTGAAGCTCTTCACCCCATGAAATAATGTGTCTAATAAAGCCTGCTTCCTTGGCAATAACCGTATTAACTGATAAGACATCAAAAGCCCTAATAATCCTGTGTAGTACAAAATAACACATAGCTTCATGCCGTAAGCTCAATAAGCTCAATAAGTACAATAAAATCATACCTTTCTACCATTTATGCCTGAACTTGTCTGTTTATTTAAAATGTACAATTTCCTCCACGATCACTCTGAAGTCTGACTATTACACCATACTTGATGATGATTGATAAAGGATGATTTTGTGTCAAAATTTTTGATTAAAAATAGTGGTAGAGGCAAATTTTTGGCTTTTTTAATGTAACCGTAAAGGTACCGATCAGTCAACATCAATAAATGCCTGCGCTCTAGTTCTGGTGATTCCATTACAGGCTAATATGATGATACATTTACACAGAAAGTGCTTTGGAATCTGTCAGCTGATTTATTAATAATCTCATGTAATTGTAGACATAAACCTAGCACAATGGCTCCCAGTAAATGTTCTGATAAGATGACTGTATGCCCGTTTAGGGGCCATTCATATCACTTTGCAGTAACGTGCCAGTGCACATTACATGCATTAGTTCAATGTTGTGCCATCCATTCTGAGGGACATCCAATGCATCTTCCTGCGCTCCTGAAAAGGCTGCAATCACAATTTTTGACCCTTTTTAATGAGCACATATTACACAACATGCATGCATTTTATTCACTGCGGTGGACCAGGCTCGTGTGGTGTGAATTGAAGATGACAAAATATTTTCAATGAATGGCTTGTTCTTCTAGCAATAAAAATCTACCTGGTATGTCTTGTCTAAAGTAACACAATAAATATTAGGATTTTACCTGAAGTGTAGACTTTATATACTTGTGGTCTTTTAAGTGTTTGATCAGGTTAATTGCCCAGACACTTTCAGCAGTAGCAAGGAATACGCACACTATAGTTCTAAACCTCATGCACCATATTGCCTGTTTGGTAGATCATATGCAGAGCAATCTGAAAAAGGTCAGGCAGGCGCATTTATGACATATTAACTGTAAATGGCATCTCTGAGGTTTATTAACACGCGGCACACTGTTTTGCACACCAAATGCTAAGTGAGTCACAGCAGGCTCATCCATGGCTTTATTCTCAGAGATAATCTGACTGCAAGCATTGAATCCAATTGATTGAGAATAAAAAGCATTAATCCTTTGAAGTTCTCTGTGTACTTTATTGTATTCATGCATGCATATTGACAGGAGTTTCTTAAAGGTTAATTCTATCCGATGCCAAAATGTCATTCAGACCAGGATTTGGCAAAATATTGGCTGCTTTGGATAGGATTCAGCAAGTTTTGAGATGTATTTTTTGGTTTTGCCCTCACACCTACTTGGGTGATTACATTTCTGAAGAATTTGCAAACAGAAAAAGTGCCTGCTGTTTGTAGGCTTGATAACTGGTCAGTCTACGTGACTTGTAGAGCCCACAGTCATAGGGGACTATTTAGCTTAAAGCATAGGGAAACCCAATCGCTAAAGTCTCATATACACTTATTAATGTAATTTTTAAAGTGATTTTGAGCCTGGGTTCACACATATGCGATGTCAGACATTGCGTGTGATTTGCACCGCATTGCTGTGCCAATCACATACGATGTACAGTCTGTGCAATGCGAGTTCAGCCATACAGTTGTATGGATTCGCACAAAAATAGCGCAGGAACCTTTTTTCTCCCCGCACTGGAATCAGATTGCATGGGTGTTCACACCCATGCAATCCGATTCCTGTCTGAATTCCTGTCTGAATTCACAGTTCGCTCTGCAAACCGATCTGGGGGTGTCCTTAACTTTGTATTGGCACCCGCAGCGGTTTGCAGAGGGCAGTGTGAACTGCCAGTGAGGGATATGAGGGAAGAGTCACTGGAATCACGCAGTGTGAACCAGGGCTGAATTGGCAGCTCATAATAAAGTCCTAGTGATCCTGTTCAAATTTGTTGGATGACAACAATCGGTCTCTGTTTCCCAAGTGTTCTCCTGCAAGTATTTTATCAAAAAAATAAGTAAAATTATATATATATATATATTATACACATTTTTTTATTTATTTTTTTATGAAATGTGAAGCTGCTTAAGGCTTGATTCACACCTATGCATTTTTAGTGCATTTTGCAGATTTGCACTACAGAACGTGTTCCATAGGAAACCATGTTAAATGGACTGTAATGCAAATCTGCAAAATGCACTAAAAATGCATAGGTGTGAATCCAGCCTAAGAAACCCCAAATGGGTCTTCTATAACAAACCAAAAATACCTCCAAAGTTAAGATGTCTCCCTCTGTTCTTCTTATAGAGTAAAGGAGCATGCAGTATAAGAAAGCCAACTTGGGTGGACATTATAGAAGTTAAAATATGCTGCTATGTGCCAAAATTTAAATGATTATATGAAAAAACAATTACATGCTTACTGACCTTTTTCTTGTGTTGCTTTTAACTTTTCTGAATATTTAACTTGTTTTTATTTCAGAATTTAATGTACTGAATTTGTCAGACATCAGAAGGATGACATTTGATGCCCTTTGTTGACACACTGGGGGTTATTTACTAAAGGCAAATCCACTTTGCACTACAAGTGTACTGAAAGTGCAGTCACTGTAGATCTGAGGGGGACATGCAAGGAAAATTAAACAGAATTTTAGCTTGCACATGATTGGATGATAAGATCAGCAGAGCTTCCCCTCAGATCTACAGTGATTGCACTTTCATGTTTACTTGCAGTGCACTTGTAGTGAAAAGTGGATTTGCCTTTCGTAAATAACCCCCAATATGTCGTAGAATTTTTGTTTTACCTTTTCTTACTCTTAGTATGCACAAATGCTTTTTTTAAATTCAAACTATACATATTTCCTGTGGCAATCGGCATTTGAAAGAGAATAAGAAATGAGCACTTTTTTGTATCTGTGTATATAAAATTAAAAGTACATTTATAATTTATTTGCCCCTATTTTCTGAACACGATTCCGTAATTAATTCTGTGCGTCTTCCACCTACATTTTTCACAAAATTAACATTAATTATGTTTGATGTGTGATGTCTTATTCACTTGCTTTCTTTGAAAGTTTAATGAGAACTTATTTTTTTTTTCAGGGTGAAGTGAAAGGTAAAGTTTTCAAGTTACACTACTATGAGGTCAGAAGCTTTGCTGCTATATTTCACATTACTGCAATTCGCTGGGGCTGGATTCCCAGAAGATTCTGAGCCAATCAGTATTTCGCATGGCAACTGTAAGTAAAATTATTTATTGAACACACATCATTAAAGCAAATTTATTATGGTAGCAATTGGGCTATAAGGGCTGGGAGTCTGCTGTGAATGTGGTATTAAAGGTTGTTTTTTTTTAGCATTAATACCTACTGGTAGGCCTATAATGAGGCTTAATTGTAGGCACAGTAAATCTAAACATGTACAGTTTAGGAGATCTTTACCTAAGCAGTGGCAGTGATGTCACTGGCACATGCGCACTGCGCTCTCAATGGACGTTGTGCTGCGACCGTGACTTGCTTTCGCGGTAGTAATGACATCACAGTTCGGCCAATCAGGTGGCCGCAGCTCGCGAACCTAGTAGGAAGATCGGGTGAAAATTTAATCCCTGTGAGAGGTGACTGCGCACCGCTACAGGGCTTCATTTTCAAGTAAGGCTTTCATAATGTGTTAGTAGGCAATGCTACTAGCACATTATGACATTAACTTGCAGGGGGTTTACTACCGCTTTAATGCTGAACCCCTGGTAGATTTAAAAGATGCAACAGAGTGCTTCCCTCCTATACATTAAAATATCAATAAATGTATTTTTATTTTTTAGCCCAAGGAGTGTAAGTACCTGAATTTGATTTGGTATCCGTTTCTCACACTATCATGCACAGTGTGTGCTTTAGTACTCATCGGAGGAAGAAGCAGTTGTGCTGTAGTTCTCATATGTTAAGGAGCATTGTGACAGGAGGAGAGAGCAGATAGATGAGCTTCTCTGTTAGTGCTCTGCCCACTGTCCACTCATGGGGGGAAAAGTCAAAACATGTGCCAAATTCTGCAGCTCTCCTTCCCTACCAGACAGGGCTGTGCTGTGCGGCAGAACTAGAACAGGATGGACAGAAATACAGAAACTTTTGGCTGGTAGAACAGATCCCTTATATGTATTTCATCAGTTTTTTTGTTTTTTTGCCTGGAGCTCACCTTTTAAACTAACCTCAGTGGGTTGGGGCTTGTAAAAGGGATGCCATTCCTTCATGGAAATGAAGCTTAACATTCCTTAGCTATGTTCTATGGACATGGTGGAGAGAATGTGTTCTGGTTTCATGAAGACTAAATGGCAAATGTTATACTTGGGATGTAGCAATAAACATAACTACCAACGCTGCAGGATTTGTACGTTCTGCTTCACAGACTCTGACATTCTATGATGTTATCACAAGTGTCAGGAACTTCCACACATCTGCTATGGATGTCCTTCACTAAATATGATAGTGGGACCAATAGAAGCTTCCACATTGCTAGTGAACCGTGCTTTGTTGACCGACACTTGTAGTCACAGCATAGGGCCCATACTGACTTTGTGCCTATAATTCCGTTACAATGCTGCTCTGTTTAGTACTTATCCCATAGCTCCAAATCTCCTTCCCCTTCATTTGGAGTGGACTGTCTCTTTTGAGATGAAGTTCCTATGTCCCTCATGCAGCCTCAGTTATCCCTCTTTGGTCTGATGTGTATATCACTATCCATAATGTACCATTTTACTGCCAAAATCTTCTACTGCACTAAAACCTTTTACTGCTATTGTTATTTTGAAAGGCCAAAATAAAGAAAAATGGAGGTTAAAGCACTTGTGTGGTTCAGCCAAGTACCGTATTTATCGGCGTTTAACACGCACCCCAAGTTTAGGAGGGAAGTTTAGTGAAATAAAACTTTTAGGAGGGAAGTTTAAAGAAAAAAAAATACATTTTAAATGCCCATCAATGCAGCCTCATCAGTGTCCATCTGCAGCCTTGCCCATCATTGCAGAATGATCAGTGTCCATCTGCAGCCAGCCTGTCCCAAGTGTCCATCTGCAGCCATGCCCAAAAATGAAGCTTTATAGTTTTTAAATGTTGCCGCCGAGATAGAGCCGGATGTCCTGTGTACTCTGCTCCTCTCGGCGACTCTCGCAGTCCCGCCCCTTGGCCCAGCTCCCATGATGGACATGACACCGGTCCAATGGTGGGACTGGGCGTGACTGCGAGTGGAGCCAAGCCTAGCCGAGTAGACCATACACTCGGCTCGGGCTATTTCAGCCGCGCTCGCTCCTCTTCCCCTTGCAGACAGCAGGGATCGGCGTATAACACGCACCCATGGTTTTCCCCTGATTTTAAGGGGAAAAAGTGCCTGTTATATGCCGATTAAATACGGTATTTCCTGCATACTGTATCAGATCTTGTTCATGTAACTGGGGCATGGTAAGGACCTGCTCTTTGCCTAAATACTATGTGCTGAAAGGTGTCCCTTTTTATGATTTTATAAATTTGCAATTACTCTGTCCTCCTATTATATATTATTGTAGTGGTAAATGGACAGCTCCGTATCCTACTCAGCCGCACATACATGTGCTTTTTAGTTCCCCTTCCTAGTAATTCATACACTGCCAGTGACTTGTGCTAGAACAATCGTTTTTCTACCTTGCTACGTTGAATAATAAAGCTCTGTGATTCTGTGTGTGGGATAATGTAGCCCTAACTATAAATTACACGCTTCTCTATTCCAACAAGACTAGTGTGAGCAAAGAGAACCTCTTTATTTTGCCAGTAGAGATAAGTCACCCTTCAAAGTAGTCTCTGCAGCCTTTTGTTAAGTTCAGCTTGTGGAAGTTAGGTTTTCATTTCCTAATCTCAATACATTGTGCAAATTTGGGAGCTTTTCTCTGTTTTCATAAATCCTAAATAACTTTCAGTTTCAAAAAAGTGATGCAACAAATGTACACCAAAATCCCTTGATGGATTTGAAACTTTAATTGTAAGAAAGGTATTTTTTAAGTTGCAGACTCCAAAGTTCTTTTGTCTGTACAAGGGATAATCTCTTGGCGTATCTACTGCTAATCTCTTCTACTAACCTTCTTAAAAGCTATAGGTTCTTAAGTACATGACCAGTCCCCTACTTCCTAGCCTTATCTACAAGCAGAATAGACTTTACTGAAAAGCGCTCTTTCCTCTAGCTTATCCTGGCTTTGCACAGAGTGGCCTTCATGCTGTTCTTAAAGTCTTGCCACTTGAATACCAGGTGCTAGCGTGTTGACTAGGTTTAACTTTCTAACATGCCACCTGTTAAACAATGAACCAAAGTGGCCTGAATATACAGCAGCAGCTAATTGGTTCAGCAAGAGAAAACTCACAGCTCCAAAGCCACAGAGATCGCCGTCTATTATGAAAACCTGCTTTCCTGCCAGTGTTAAGCTGTAATTGTGATTATTAATAATCGCAAATTCAATTACATGTATTAAAATGATAGAGACAGGGAAAATTAACACACATACCACATGCTTATGAAATTATAGAGGTAAAATTAAAAATGCACAAATCCAGGCTCATTCTCAATAACCTATTCAATTAAAGTTAATTTTAACTTGCAAACTGCTCTTTTCTATCTTACATTTTGTATTCATGTGTATTTCCCTGCTTACGAAGTGAGCCCATTCCCGGTAGACGGCCTTTAACACAAAGTATGTTAGTTTATTCCAGGAGGATTGGTTATAAAACATGTAAAAAACACCTTGTGTTGCTATGGATTTTCAATATATTGCTTTTTAGTATTGTTTTGTTAATCATGAAATTTAAAGAGGAAATAAACCCTGATGGGTTTTACTTCATCTTTTTCCCCTGCAAAGTAAAAGCATAATGGGCTAGTATGCATTGCATACTAGTCCATTATGTTGCACTTACCTGTAGAGGAAGCTAACAATGTAACCGCTGGAGGAAGCATCCATCTTCACCCCTCTTCCTTCCGGGGGCCGCGGACTCCGGCTCTCTGACTGGTCCGAGTCGCGTGACGTCACTCAAGCGCATGTACGTGGGAGCCGACGCTCACGACACGGGCCCTATAAATACCACCTGATCATGCCCTTTCTTTAGTGCGCATGCGCCGATGATGTCGGCGTAAGTGTATGTAGCACCCACTACTTTTGGTAGGTGCTAGGATGGGGTTTTCTAGGTTTCAGATATCGGTACAGGCAAATTTAGGCAGGCCTGTGCATTAAGCTAGGCCTGTTTGTTTTGATCTGGGACTGGGAGTGTTCAGTGTAGCAGTGGGTGTGGCCACCTGTGCGCTAGTTCTGAGGCGCCTCCCCTGTCTCTGGGGAGAATGTACAGAGAAGGAGGCAGGGAATGGGATTGGAGTGGCAGGCAGCTTGTGTGGGAGCTCTGACCAATTCCCAACTAGGATTGGCAGGGGGCGGGCCGCCTATATAAGCTGAGGTAACATGCCACTGGGGGCAGTGGCCGGCCGGGAGAAGTGGAGGATGGAGTACTAGACAGTGTCAGGGGCCCTACCCCCATCTGGGGGGGGGGGGAATTGAGGCCCGGTAGAGGGGCTGGAGACTGTTGGAACGTATGTCCAGATAAATTCCTCCATCATGGACTTGGGGCAGAAAAAAAGGTCAGTGAGTGTACCACAGGGAGTCTGTGAGGGAGCTTCGTCATTACAAGGCCAGTGATGAGTCCTGGATCAGAGGAGAGAGAGACTGTGGGGAAGTGTGTCAAATCGATGTCGCCCGAGGGTGCAGGATTTGCAAGTAGGACTATCTGGGCTGGCATCAGTAGTCCATCACCAAGTACAAAGCTGTTAAACTACTAGGCCCCCCAGGGAGGGGTTCTGCAGGCCTCGGGCCTAGTAACCACGCAGTCAAATACAACCAATTATAGAAACTACTAGGACTTATTCAGAGTACGGCCTAGTGGCTGAAGATGGCAGGACAGGAGTACTAATTCGTGACAGGAAAGTAATGTGCAGGAGGAGAAGTGTCCTGAGGTAAAGTTGTGAGGTGAAAAGTCTGTCAGGATTAGGGTCTGCCATTTTATTTACATCTGAGAAGTGCAACATATAGACCGCTGTATTTTTCATGAAGATATTAAGTAAACCATTTGTCCATGTAAAGCAGGGATGAGCCGAACACCCCCCCTGTTCGGTTCGCACCAGAACCTGCGAACAGACAGAATGTTCGTGTGAACTTTAGAACCCTATTAAATACAATGGACTCGAACGTTTGAAATCTAAAGTGCTAATTATAAAGGCTAATATGCAATTTATTGTCCTAAAAAGTGTTTGGGGACCCGGGTCCTGCCCCAGGGGACATGTATCAATGCAAAAAAAGGTTTAAAAAATAGACGTTTTTACGGGAGCGGTGATTTTAATAATGCTTAAAATGAAAAAATAAAAGTGAAATTTTCCTTTAAATTTCGTACCTGGGGGGTGTGTTTGATATGCATGTAAAGTCGCGCATGTTTCCCGTGCTTAGAACTGTCCCTGCACAAATGTAATTTTTGAAGGAAAAAAAGTCATTTAAAACTCACTCGCGGCTATTAATGAATTGTCGGCTCCCGGCAGTACATAGGAAAGTCATTGATAAAATAAAAAAATAAATAAAAAAAAGCGTGGGGGTTCCCCCAAATTCAATTACCAGGCCCTTCAGGTCTGGAATGGATATTAAGGGGAACCCCGCCGCAAATTTAAAAAAAAATGTCGTGTGTTTCCCCCTAAATATCCATACCAGGCCCTTCAGATCTGGCATGGATTTTAAGGGGAACTCCACCCCAAATTTAAAAAAAAAAATGACGTGGAGTCCCCCCAAAAATCCATACCAGACCCTTATCCGAGCACGCAACCTTGCCGGCCACAGGGGAAGAGGGGGGGGGACGAGAGAGCGGCCCCCCTCCCTCCTGAACCGTACCAGGCCACATGCCCTCAACATGGGGAGGATGTCCCCATGTTGATGGGGACAAGGGCCTCATCCCCACAACCCTTGCCCGGTGGTTGTGGGGGTCTGCGGGCAGGGGGCTTATCGGAATCTGGAAGACCCCTTTAACAAAGGGGACCCCCAGATCCCGGCCCCCCCCTAAGTGAATTGGTAAGGGGTACATTGTACCCCTACCATTTCACGAAGAAAGTGTAAAAAAAAAATGTAAATAAAAACACACAAACACCTTGGAAAAGTCATTTATTAAAAAAAATAAAAAAAAATAAAAAACAAACAAACATTCCAGCGATGAAATCCAGAGTCCCGCGGCGATCCCGATGTCCAGCGCTGTCCGTCATTGGTTGAGCCTGAGTGGACCTGATGGGGAACTTCCTCCGCAGTGTTTTAAATGTATAGACCCGCCCCTTCTAAAGTTCCCCATCAGGTCCGCTCAGCGGACCAGATGCGGAACGCGAGAAGGGGCGGGTCTTTTTATGTATTACACAGCGAACGAAGTTCCCCATCAGGTCCGCCCCCTCGGTATGTCCGACCCCCGCCTACGTCATTGGCCTGAACGGGGAACTTCCTTCACTGTGTAATTATTTTTTTTTTTTATAAATTGTTTTTATTGAATTTTCTAACACGTACAAAACATACAGCTTAAGCACCTACAGTCATAAAAAAGAACATGTACAGATGAGAATACAATTGCAATGTGAACCCAACGATACAATGCACAGCCATGGAAGGGTACAGCAGCACCGCCCAAATAGATCAAGTAGGGCACCCAATATGGTAAGACCCACTAGTCAATGAACACATATCAGAGGTCATCGGAGGAAGAGGGAGGTAGAAGAGCAAGGCAAAACCTTGACACGATGATCTGGTTCACCCCCAACTCCCTAGGCTGTTTCGGGCTCATCTAACCAATTGCGCCAGACCTTGTCATATTTCAGTGGGCAGCCCCGATTTGGCATAGGTATCTTTGTATAAAGGAAGGCTACCGTTTACCAAGTGTTTCTTCACTGTGTAATTTAAATTTACACAGTGAAGGAAGTTTCCCGCTCAGGCCAATGACGTAGGCGGGGTCTGACATACCGAGGGGGTGGACCTGATGGGGAACTTCTCGCACTTTGTAATACATGTATAGACCTGCCCCTTCTCAAGTTCCCCATCAGGTCCGCTCAGCCAATGACTAGGTGTAAGGCTGAGGACCTGATGCGGAACATGAGAAGGGGCGGGTCTATACATGTATTACACAGCGAACGAAGTTCCCCATCAGGTCTGCCCCCTCGGTATGTCAGACCCCGCCTACGTCATTGGCCTGAGTGGGAAACTTCCTTCACTGTGTAAATTTAAATTACACAGTGAAGGAAGTTCCCCGCTCAGGCCAATGACGTAGGCGGGGTCGGACATACCGAGGGGGCGGACCTGATGGGGAACTTCGTTCGCTGTGTAATACATAAATAGCCCCGACCCTTCTCGCGTTCCGCATCTGGTCCGCTGAGTGGACCTGATGGGGAACTTTAGAAGGGGCGGGTCTATACATTTAAAACACTGCGGAGGAAGTTCCCCATCAGGTCCGCTCAGGCACAACCAATGACGGACAGCGCTGGACATCGGGATCGCCGCGGGACACTGGATTTCATCGCTGGAATGTTGTTTTTTTGTTTTTTTTTAATAAAGGACTTTTCCAAGGTGTTTGTTTTTTATTTACATTTTTTGACACTTTCTTCGTGAAATGGTAGGGGTACAATGTACCCCTTACCAATTCACATGGGGGGGGGCAGGATCTGGGGGTCCCCTTTGTTAAAGGGGTCTTCCAGATTCCGATAAGCCCCCCGCCCGCAGACCCCCACAACCACCGGGCAAGGGTTGTGGGGATGAGGCTAGGGCTGCAACTAACGATTATTTTCATAATCGCTTAGTTGGCCGATTATTGTTTCGATTAATCTGTTAATAACCGTAAAAAAAAAAAAAAGTAATTTTGCTGCGATTTGCATTTTTTCATTATTAATTTTTTTGGCCAATTTGTTGGGCAGACTAAAAACACAAATTGCTGCAAAAACACATTATTACATGCTTTTCTGCAGCTTCTCTATTGAAGTATATTAAAACAAAATAGCACCGTTTTGCGTTAAAAGTATTTGCAATTGCTGTACTTTGCAAACTTTGTCATCGACCATTACCCTGTACCTGTAAAACTCTTAATAAAATGTTTTAAAAAAAAAAAAAAAAGTACTTGCCCTTTACAAATACGCAGCAGCTGAAAAAATCTTGGATGTGAACGTGTCCCATAGGAAACCATGTAAATGGACTGTAGTGTGTTTCTGCGAAAAGCACCAAAAAAACAGAGGTGTGACCCAGGCCTGAGATGTTTAGTAACATAATGGTGTAAAAAATAAAAAAATAAAAATTAGTACAAAGAGCAAATAATCGCTGTAAGGGGTTCATTTTTTACTGTGGGACAGTGAAAGTAATATTTACAGTAGCGATTTGCTCTTTTTGTACTGTAAAGGGCTCTTTTTTTTTTTAACCCCATTATGTTACTGGCCGATTAATCGATTATGAAAATAGTAATCGATTAAATTCATAATCGATTAGTTGTCGATTAATCAATTACCGTATTTATCGGCGTATAACACGCACCCCAAGTTTAGGAGGGAATTTTAGGGAAAAAAACTTTTAGGAGGGAAGTTTAAGGAAAAATAACTTGCATTTAAATGCAGCCTTATCAGTGTCCATTGCAGCCTTGTCAGTGCAGCCTTGCCCCAGTGTCCATTGCAGCCTTGCCCCAGTGTCCATTGCAGCCTTGCCCCAGTGTCCATTGCAGCCTTGCCCCAGTGTCCATTGCAGCCATGAGTTTGACTCGAACTCGAAGCTCATCCCTAATGTAAAGCTGAATTCACTTTAACATGGCAAATATTCACATGTTCTATGGACATCCCATATCTTCCTCACCCCATCCAAGTTATATCCCCAAATAGACAAAACAAAACCTACGCAAATGACTGTTCATTGTCTCAAGATGGATGAATGGAGGGTCAGGCGGCAGGGTGATGTGTGGATCTTTTGAACTCGCGGCAGTGCACCGCTACACGTATAATATCTCGTAAACCGTACAGGTTTAGGAGATATTTCCAGTATCTACAGTAAAGCCTTAATATAGACTTACCTGTAGGTAAAAGTGGTTGTACAGGGCTTACAACCACTTTAAATGTGTGTTGTTAATATAGTGCAGCCGTGGAGTGGCGGGGAGAGGCTGTCTCAGCAGCTCGCTGAGACTGCCATCAATCAGGGCAGCTGGTGGATCCCGACTTGGGAAGTCGTGATGACGCGCTGCGCGCCGTGGAGAAAAATGGGCGTGGTTTACGCTGGTAGTGGGAGTGGCTCAAAGGGGGTGTGGTTATAGTCTGAGATGAATGAGGGATGGAGGGAGAAAGAGAGAGAAAGAGGGAGGGAAAGAGAGAGAAGGAAGGATGGAGGGACAGCAGGCCCAAATCCTACACCACAATAGAAATATGTGTATTCCAGAGTTTAACAATCGGCAGATAAAGGTACTCCAAACACTTGGTGTTAGCGCTTCAATCATCCCGGCACCACGGTTGTTATGGTGTCAGGATGATTGAAGCGCATTATTTCTATTATTACATTGTAATATAGAATGAAATTATTCAACTCGCCATAATGCCGAATCGGTGTTAGCCCCGAGTGTGTCACCTGCCACCAGGTGCCCCCAGCGGAGTCTGTCCTTGCATCAGGTGCCCCCAGCGGAGTCTGTCCTTGCATCAGGCGCCCCCAGCGGAGTCTGTCCTTGCATCAGGCGCCCCCAGCGGAGTCTGTCCTTGCATCAGGCGCCCCCAGCGGAGTCTGTCCTTGCATCAGGCGCCCCCAGCGGAGTCTGTCCTTGCATCAGGCGCCCCCAGCGGAGTCTGTCCTTGCATCAGGCGCCCCCAGCGGAGTCTGTCCTTGCATCAGGCGCCCCCAGCGGAGTCTGTCCTTGCATCAGGCGCCCCCAGCGGAGTCTGTCCTTGCATCAGGCGCCCCCAGCGGAGTCTGTCCTTGCATCAGGCGCCCCCAGCGGAGTCTGTCCTTGCATCAGGCGCCCCCAGCGGAGTCTGTCCTTGCATCAGGCGCCCCCAGCGGAGTCTGTCCTTGCATCAGGCGCCCCCAGCGGAGTCTGTCCTTGCATCAGGCGCCCCCAGCGGAGTCTGTCCTTGCATCAGGCGCCCCCAGCGGAGTCTGTCCTTGCATCAGGCGCCCCCAGCGGAGTCTGTCCTTGCATCAGGCGCCCCCAGCGGAGTCTGTCCTTGCATCAGGCGCCCCCAGCGGAGTCTGTCCTTGCATCAGGCGCCCCCAGCGGAGTCTGTCCTTGCATCAGGCGCCCCCAGCGGAGTCCTTCCATACATCAGGCATCGTCGTCTCCATTGGAGTCCCTCCATACATCAGGCGTCCCCCTATTGGAGCTGTCCTTGGTATAGAGGTGTCTCCTGTCTTGGCCGCAATTAGACTGGTTTCACACTGGGGCGGTGGCGGTATAGCGCCGCTATTTTTAGCGGCGCTATACCGTCGGAATTGCGGAGGTATTCGGCCGCTAGCGGTGCGGTATTAACCACTGCTAGCGGCCGAAAAAGGGTTAATACCTCCGGCAATGCGCCTCTGCAGAGGCGCATTGCCGGCGGTATTACCGCGGTTTCCTATTGCTTTCAATGGGAAGGAGCGGTGTAGGAGCGGTAAACACACCGCTCCTCTCACCGCTACAAAGATGCGGCTAGCAGGACTTTTTTTCACGTCCTGTTAGCGCACCGTTCCAGTGTGAAAGCCCTAGGGCTTTCACATTGGAGAGACAGCAGCCACTGTTTAGGGTCGGTTTGCAGGCGCTATTTTTAGCACAATAGCGCCTGCAAACCGCCCCAGTGTGAACAGGGCCTTACTGTTTCATGTTCCCCGAGGGGGAACAAAGTAGAGGCAGAGCCGGCCGCGTGGCTGCAATAGAAATTAAGCTGCGGTGCCGCCCACCCCCGCCCCTTTCCATAACAGACAGACCTGGGGCAGGGGGTGGGCGGCGCTGCAGCAGCTTTATTTTCTATTGTACTAGCCATCCGTGTTTTTGGTCTTCTTAAAAATGGCGGCCGGCGGAGACATTGTCTCCGCCGGCTGTGGACCTCTAGCGGTGGCGAAAAATCTGGAAAAAACGGATTTCCCGGGACAAAATAAATCCGGGAAAAGGGTGTAAATCCTGGGAATGTCCCGGGAAATCCGGTATCAGTTGGCAACTATGCAACATATACATTTTATTCTTTTTGGACTAATTACAATATACAGTTCAACAGCCATTTCCAAGGTAATGTTTGTCAGCATGAGTCATTTGAGTCTCATAGACCGACTTAAGGCTTTCATACTCAGGATTTAGGCTTTACAGCTGACATTCATTTGTGAATCTACTTTTATCATAAAAAACATCTATTGGTCCCATTATTCCAGCCTTCAAAGCTGCCATTTTTTAAATCAGATTTTTGGATTTAAATAGGATTTTTATATATATATATATATATATATATATATATATATATATATATATATATATATATATATATATATATATATATATTAAATGCTTTTGGAGTTAAACACTATATAAACATAGTTTTTTATTTCAGCATGAAATGGAGCTTAGTTATGTAGCATGAGGCTGTATATTCTGCAATATTTACATTTTTGGTAAACTCATTCAATGAATGCAAGCTGAGATAACATGCACTGCATTGATGCATTCACACAATTTTGCAGTCACTAAGAGATAAAACAAAGTTCAGGAATATTCCTTTATCCCATTGTTTTGAAAATCTCTGTACACTTCAAACTGTATGATTGAATTGTTTCTGATATCGCTGTTTTACTAACCTGACGGCTTATTATTCTAAATAGGAAACCTTCATTTTATTTGCAAATATTAAAGATTTTAACTACTAGCAAAAATAAGTCCTTACATTTTAAAGACCATCTGTCATTTCAGATCCATCATGGCAGCGCCTGTTAGCGGGCATCCATTTACCTGCTGCCGCCACGTCACTCACCTTGTGTCACTGCCGCTGCACCAGCCATCCCATTAAAGTGAATGGGACTGTCGGTGAGTCAACAGCGGGTCAGAGGAGGAGCTGCTGCACGACAAATGAGTTATGATTTAAATCGAGTTGATTTTAAATTAAGCCTTTTTACTAGTGATTTAAATCATGATTTAAACCGACTCTACCCTGATCAAGCTATCGGTCAAATGCTGCCTTGGGACCCACCTCTTTTTCATGGACAAAGTGAAGCAATGTACCTTGACAAAAGGGGAGAATTCGCTCACAGAGATTCTCCTATGGTCAGAAACACCCCTTATCTCCTAGGGGCACCCCTTCATCACTGAATCATCACTCTGATGTCAGATGTGGGGATTGATCTTTGTATTGCCAGATTTATTGAATTAATCTGCCTAGAAAATGTGTCAAGTGCTGAGAAGTGGAAACGCATCATAAGGCACTTTACAAAAAAAAAAAGCTGAATCAATACCATCATTCACACACTTTGCCGAGCTGATTCTAATAGAAATGCAAATTTATGTTTTGGATTTCTCCTTTTTTCTTGAGTACTTCTGTATTGTTTAGAATTTCCTGTTTGTGCATATTATTAGGTATTATATTACATCTAAAAGAACATATTCTGTTCAAGGGAATCCTTTGGGATAAGCTTATTTCTCAAAACAGAAAATGTCAATGCAAGCAATTTATCAAATGATTGGTTCAGATTTCTAACCATAAATCTTAAATGATGCTTGAAGGTGTCAGGGGAGGAGGAGGGTCAGGAAAGATGATCCTTGAAACCCTTTAAGCTAATTAAAAATTTCCTGAAACCCATGGTGAGAAAAAAAAAAGGTACTTGAAAGTAAAACCTTGTGAATGGGCTATTGTTTTCTCTAGTTTTCCGTTTCTTGAATGTCCACTTATGTCACCTATTGTTTTTAGCGCTCTAAAGGAGATCAGATTAATGGACTGTTTATAGTGGTGTGCCGCATGTGACCCGCCTCACTGTGTGTGCACAAACATCCTGAGAAATGAAAGTTGTGAGGTCTTTTGAAGACTTTGTGACATGTTTTTATTTTCTGACAGATACAAAGCAGTATCCGGTATTTGTGGGGCACAAACCAGGAAGAAACAACACACAGAGGCACAAAATGGACATCCAGCAGATCATAATAATGAACCGGACGCTGTACATAGCTGCTAGGTACGTGACCTCTTTCTATCTTCTGACTTTCCTTGTTTAATTAGGAAAATGTGGCTCCTCTGTATTGTCAGGTTGGCCTCAAAATGGTTACCGCTAGCCTCTACTTTCTAGAAACGCACGTTGATTTTCAAAAAAGAGGAACAGAAACGGATTAAAAATATTTACTGTTTTCTTTTTCTATGTTCAGTAGAACTGAATATATTGCATATAATGATTAAAATTTGGATCTTGAAAATAACATCATTAAAAGACACTGCAGGGAGCCTCGGCACGGTCTGAAATGGCTCTAAATGTAAAACCTTACAATTTACTCCACCTAGAAGGCTCAAATGTAAAACTTTACAATTTACTCCAATACCTGACATTTGTTAATGCATTATTATTTATTCTTAGTTCTGAAAAAATCAGAAATATTTCACATGTACGTGTATGGACTTTATTTTATAGCTTCTTTACATAACATTGCTGCTTGAATAATGCTAAGATTTTGCCTCCAAGTTCAGCCATATACTTGAGTTTGATTGCATGTGACATGGATTTTTCTACATACTTTGGCGTGTCAGATAGTTGCAACCCAATCTATGATTTATTTATTTTTTCTACTTAAAGGGGTTGTAAAGGTACAATTTTTTTTTCCTAAATAGCTTCCTTTACCTCAGTGCAGTCCTCCTTCACTTACCTCATCCTTCGATTTTGCTTTTAAATGTCCTTATTTCTTCTGAGAAATCCTCACTTCCTGTTCTTCTGTCTGTAACTCCACACAGTAATGCAAGGCTTTCTTCCTGGTGTGGAGTGTCGTGCTCGCCCCCTCCCTTGGCCTACAGGAGAGTCAGGATGCTCTCTAACACACAGCTCATTTCTCTATCTGCAATGTAGAGAGCGTCCTGACTCTCCTGTAGACCAAGGGAGGGGGGAGCACGACACTCCACACCAGGGAGAAAGCCTTGCATTACTGTGTGGAGTTACAGACAGAAGAACAGGAAGTGAGGCTTTCTCAGAAGAAATAAGGACATTTAAAAGCAAAATCGAAGGATGAGGTAAGTGAAGGAGGACTGCACTAAGGTAAAGGAAGCTATTTAGGATTTTTTTTATTTTTTTTTACCTTTTACAACCCCTTTAAGCCCATGTTTCTTTACATATGTAAATTACAGTTAATTTTATGTTTCTATGGTACACACATTCTTGGGTAAAATATTCAGTGTCTAGCCAAAACACTGACTCCCAACTATTTCCCACGACTTGCATGTGGTTCTCCATTATAGGTATCATGCATTTTATACATCTTTTATGAGTTGTAAAACAATCGGACTATTTTATTAATACTTTTTTGAATCTAGTACTATTATTAGGTCACTGTGAACTGGCCTTTAACATTTCTAAGGTAACAGTGCTGAGGAACAGGAACTTTGTTTTTTTGTGGGGCCTGCAATTACCAGTGTAGATCTTTAAACCAATCCCTGTGTCCTCCGTGTCTGCTCAAATCCAAATCCAATTTTTTTTCCCTCCTGGTGCTAAGCCCTATACCTGCCATTCAACTGGCAAATGCAAGGGTTTTAGTGGGCAGTAAAGGTTCTGGCATTTGACAGTTGAACAGGGGTAGGACTTTTATATTTGGAAGGTAGCTTTTTTTGGCTGTATATTTGATCCTATGGATCACAGGAGTGCACTCCTATGACCTGTTTTCAGGCTAAAAGCTACTGACGTCACAGAGCCGGTCCATATGGTCGGAAACCTGGACCGGCACTTGGCTCAACCTCTTGGCGATCCACCAAGAGCCTGAGCCAACCTCTCTTGCCCCCTCCTCAGACAAGTGCTCCAGTGAGCGGCAGAGGAATGGAGCAGTGGAGGGGCAGCGCAGATAGCCGGTGGTTGACCGTCCTGACTCTCTGCTCAGAGCAGAAGCAGAAAACTGAGCGATCACAGAGTTTGATCCCTCAGTTCTTGCTGCAGAGCCGGCCGGGGACAGATGCAGCATCAGATTCAGCAGTTCCTGCTCAACCAGCCGATTTTTGAACTGTGTATGGCCAGACTAGGTCGAGATCCCTTCAAATATTTGAACTGAATTAAGTGGTGGCTAGTTATACCAAGTTAAAAAGTGAAATGATGGAAGAAAACCTCCCCAGTTCTAATTTAAATATATGATCATGTATCTGATAAAAAAGGTAACTGTCAACTCTGGTGGGTGCTCTTGGCAAAGGTTTAATGTGCTCAGGAGTAAATTTTCCTGCTCCTAACAAAGTTTAAACCTTTTCAATCAGCGAAGCCTGCTTCTAATGACTTGTTATTCCAAGAAAGAAAAGTAGTAATCTCAACAGAAGCACCATTGTATGTTGTAAGCCTGTTAGGAATTTCTTGATGATCCTCGATACACTCCTGCAGCCTTTTTTTTCCCTTCTAATAGTCTTTGTGGTGAAATGGGAGACACAGAGATATGGCTTTGCATCTATGAGAGAGCACCTTCTATGGCATATCTTCTCTTTTTATTTTCCATCACAAGGTGCAGTTGAGCGATCAGCATAGAACATTCCCATCACTGTTGTCTGTGCTGGAGTATCTCTATTTTTAATTTCTATGAGCTTTGGACCTTTGACTGGTGTGATATCCTTCTCATCATCGCAGTGTACAATTTCATCTCTCTCCGCTCTTAGCACTTTTAATGCAGAATACTGTACCAGTTAAAAGGGATAGGTAATTACCATGGCAGACAATAGCGGCAATAAGATTTGCCTGCTTCGTGTTAGCAGACTGGAATAAATGTGGGGATATAGGCTTGTTCTAATTACGGGCCTTTGAATGTAATTCATAGATGATTATTTACCAGCGGAAATGTTCACGTCAATCATGCATATGCATTCATTTTTGTTTCTATGCACAATGTACAATCTGCACTCAAGTGAGAGATACAATAATAATGAAAAACAGAGTCCCTGATAATATGAAGCTTTTGAGATAAACTATACAGGTTTTTTTTTTTGTTTTTTTTTTATCTCGCCAGCTCTCAAGCGGAACTCCAGACAAATATAAAAACACCAATCAATGTAGATGTTTTCTTTAAAAAAAAAAAAAAAATGAAATTCATTTTTTAATTGCAACTGGTGTAAATATTAAATTTGTATTTTAATTGTGGCCTCCTACAATCCCATGCACAGCATCACTGGCAGTGGCTGGGCCAGCATAGGACACTGCAGGATTCTGCTGCTTGCATATGTGCCAGCAAGAGAAACCTTATAAAATAGACACATGGTAGTCTCATCAATGATTCATAGTCAATTTAGCAGACTGGGGTGTGCTTGACCCAATGATCTTTACCTGTGATTCTGCTGCAGTGAAGAGCAGTTGTCTGGCTGTGCTATCTGGCAGGAGTCACTGATTTACAAAACAAGAGTGGCACATAATTGTACCTACTGTAGAAGTAAAAGTTTCCCTTTTTTATATACGGTAGGTTTAAATTATGCATTCCATTGCCTGGCATTCAACTTATAAATAGGAAATTATGTACTTGTCTTGAAATTTTTATATTAATGCTTTACTAAATGCTCTGGTTATAGAAATCATTCAGTCTTTATTAATTGCATTCCAAATGTTTGCATTTCTGCCATAGTAGTTTACACAGGCTGGGGATTTGGGGTAAGATGTACAAATGTGTTTGTTATAATCAGATGGTGCACTTTCAGGCTTGGTTCACATCTATGCGGTGTGGGAAACGTGGCGAATCCTTGGCGTTTCCTGCACCGCACTGAAATGGCACATTGTTCACGTGAACCGCAGAGGCTTTCAATGTTAACACCCCAAACCGGTTCGCAAAACGCAGTGCAATTGACAGAATCAGATCATATAGGTGTGAACACCAATGCGATTCGATTCCAGTGCGGATAAAAAAAGGGGTCCTGCACTTTTTTTTTTTTTTTTTTTTTTGTGCACATTTGGTGTGATTTGAGCCATACAAATAAATGTCTACATCCCTTTAGACCAGGGGTCTCAAACTCAAATTACCTGAGGGCCACAAGACAAGTTTTCATATCCCATGGGGGCCACATGCAAACTTTCAAACTTCAAAAACAACAGTACTGGTGTCCGCGGACGCATTATTAACCCCCAGCACTAGTGTCAGCTGACACATTATTAACCCCCAGCACTGGTGTCAGCGGACGCATTATTAACCCTCAGCACTGGTGTCAGCGGACGCATTATTAACCCCCAGCACTGGTGTCAGCGGACGCATTATTAACCCCCAGCACTGGTGTCAGCGGACGCACTATTACCCCCAGCATTACCCCCTACACTCCACAAATACCCCCCTACACTCCACAGACACCCCCCTACACTCCACAGACACCCCCCTACACTCCACAGACACCCCCCTACACTCCACAGACACCCCCCTACACTCCACAGACACCCCCCTACACTCCACAGACACCCCCCTACACTCCACAGACACCCCCTACACTCCACAGACACCCCCCTACACTCCACAGACACCCCCCTACACTCCACAGACACCCCCCTACACTCCACAGACACCCCCCTACACTCCACAGACACCCCCCCTACACTCCACAGACACCCCCCCTACACTCCACAGACACCCCCCCCTACACTCCACAGACACCCCCCCTACACTCCACAGACACCCCCCCCCCTACACTCCACAGACACCCCCCCCCCTACACTCCACAGACACCCCCCCCCCTACACTCCACAGACACCCCCCCCCCTACACTCCACAGACACCCCCCCCCCTACACTCCACAGACACCCCCCCCACACTCCACAGACACCCCCCCCTACACTCCACAGACACCCCCCCCCTACACTCCACAGACACCCCCCCCTACACTCCACAGACACCCCCCCCTACACTCCACAGACACCCCCCCCACACTCCACAGACACCCCCCCCTACACTCCACAGACACCCCCCCCTACACTCCACAGACACCCCCCCCTACACTCCACAGACACCCCCCCTACACTCCACAGACACCCCCCCCTACACTCCACAGACACCCCCCCCTACACTCCACAGACACCCCCCCCTACACTCCACAGACACCCCCCCCTACACTCCACAGACACCCCCCCTACACTCCACAGACACCCCCCCTACACTCCACAGACACCCCCCCTACACTCCACAGACACCCCCCCTACACTCCACAGACACCCCCCTACACTCCACAGACACCCCCCCCTACACTCCACAGACACCCCCCCCTACACTCCACAGACACCCCCCCCCTACACTCCACAGACACCCCCCCTACACTCCACAGACACCCCCCCTACACTCCACAGACACCCCCCCTACACTCCACAGACACCCCCCCTACACTCCACAGACACCCCCCCTACACTCCACAGACACCCCCCCTACACTCCACAGACACCCCCCTACACTCCAGAGACACCCCCCTACACTCCACAGACACCCCCCTACACTCCACAGACACCCCCCTACACTCCACAGACACCCCCCTACACTCCACAGACACCCCCCCCCTACACTCCACAGACACCCCCCCCCTACACTCCACAGACACCCCCCCTCTACACTCCACAGACACCCCCCTACACTCCACAGACACCCCCCTACACTCCACAGACTCCCCCCCCTACACTCCACAGACTCCCCCCCCTACACTCCACAGACTCCCCCCCTACACTCCACAGACTCCCCCCTACACTCCACACTCCCCCCCCACACTCCAGACACCCCCTCCTACACTCCACAAACACCCCTCTACACTCCACAAATACCCCCCCCCTACACTCCACAGACACCCCCTACACTCCACAGACACCCCCCTACACTCCACAGACACCCCCCTACACTCCACAGACACCCCCCTACACTCCACAGACACCCCCCTACACTCCACAGACACCCCCCTACACTCCACAGACACCCCCCTACACTCCACAGACACCCCCCCCCTACACTCCACAGACACCCCCCCTCTACACTCCACAGACACCCCCCTACACTCCACAGACACCCCCCTACACTCCACAGACTCCCCCCCCTACACTCCACAGACTCCCCCCCCTACACTCCACAGACTCCCCCCCTACACTCCACAGACTCCCCCCTACACTCCACAGACTCCCCCCCTACACTCCACAGACTCCCCCCCTACACTCCACAGACTCCCCCCCTACACTCCACAGACTCCCCCCCTACACTCCACAGACTCCCCCCCTACACTCCACAGACTCCCCCCCTACACTCCACAGACTCCCCCCCTACACTCCACAGACTCCCCCCCCTACACTCCACAGACTCCCCCCTACACTCCACACTCCCCCCCCCACACTCCAGACACCCCCTCCTACACTCCACAAACACCCCTCTACACTCCACAAATACCCCCCCCTACACTCCACAGACACCCCCTACACTCCACAGACACCCCCCTACACTCCACAGACTCCCCCCCTACACTCCACAGACTCCCCCCCTACACTCCACAGACTCCCCCCTACACTCCACAGACTCCCCCCCTACACTCCACAGACTCCCCCCCTACACTCCACAGACTCCCCCCCCCTACACTCCACAGACTCCCCCCCTACACTCCACAGACTCCCCCCCTACACTCCACAGACTCCCCCCCCCCCTACACTCCACAGACTCCCCCCCCCCCTACACTCCACAGACTCCCCCCCTACACTCCACAGACTCCCCCCTACACTCCACAGACTCCCCCCTACACTCCACAGACTCCCCCCTACACTCCACAGACTCCCCCCTACACTCCACAGACACCCCCCTACACTCCACAGACACCCCCCTACACTCCACAGACTCCCCCCCCTACACTCCCCCCCCTACACTCCACAGACTCCCCCCCCTACACTCCACAGACTCCCCCCCCTACACTCCACAGACTCCCCCCCTACACTCCACAGACTCCCCCCCTACACTCCACAGACTCCCCCCCTACACTCCACAGACTCCCCCCCTACACTCCACAGACTCCCCCCCTACACTCCACACTCCCCCCCCACACTCCAGACACCCCTCTACACTCCACAAATACCCCCCCCCTACACTCCACAGACACCCCCTACACTCCACAGACACCCCCCTACACTCCACAGACTCCCCCCCCTACACTCCACAGACTCCCCCCCTACACACCACAGACTCCCCCCTACACTCCACAGACTCCCCCCCTACACTCCACAGACTCCCCCCCTACACTCCACAGACTCCCCCCCTACACTCCACAGACTCCCCCCCTACACTCCACAGACTCCCCCCCCTACACTCCACAGACTCCCCCCCCCTACACTCCACAGACTCCCCCCCCCCTACTCCACAGACTCCCCCCCCCACACTCCACAGACTCCCCCCCTACACTCCACAGACTCCCCCCTACACTCCACAGTACACCCCCCTACACTCCACAGACACCCCCCTACACTCCACAGACACCCCCCTACACTCCACAGACACCCCCTACACTCCACAGACACCCCCTACACTCCACAGACACCCCCCTACACTCCACAGACACCCCCCTACACTCCACAGACACCCCCTACACTCCACAGACACCCCCCTACACTCAACAGACACCCCCTACACTCCACAGACACCCCCCCCCACACTCCACAGACACCCCCCTACACTCCACAGACGCCCCCCCCCCACACACTCCACAGACACTCCTCTACATTCCACAAATACCCCCTCTTCACAAATCTCACTCAGCCTCAGTGTGATGGCTCACTTACCTCTCCTCCTGGCAGTCAGCTGGTGGCCTGATTTGCTGCCTCCCGAGTCCTCTCCTCCTGTAAGGTCCTGGCTTTAACACAGGGCACCCCGAGAACGCCATGCTCATCTCCCGCCCTGAGATGACATCAGGACCCAGGAGACGTGGCTCTGGTCTATCATCAGTGCCTAGGTGGGTGGGGCAATGGGCGGATCCGCCCTCTGCTCTGTTCTCTCTCTGCTCTCCTGTGCGGTGTCTGTATCCAGCTGAGCTACAGCAGCATGCGGCGAAAAGGACACAGGAGACATAAAGCTCTTCAGCGCAGTGCGGCACCCCCCTTCCGCTTCGCCCCCTGCCTGCGGGCCATTTGTAACCGATCCGCGGGCCGCAAATGGCCCACGGGCCGGTACTTTGAGACCCCTGCTTTAGACGTATTTAAACCATAGAGAGTATCCCACCAAAACGTGCATTTCTATTGCAGAGGCTGGCCTAAAATGTGACTTGTATCTTAGTGCAGACTTCTCAAAAAAATCAGTCAGCCAATCACACAGGCGTCAAATAACATATTTGAAGGAAATCTGCCTCCAGGAGTTGCCCTATTGCCTTGAATTTTCAGTTTAAATTACAGGGCTGCAGATTGAAATGGAAAACATTTTATTAGCATTAAAGCGGTGTTCCAGCCGAAATTTTTTATTTTTTAAAGTCAGCAGCTACAGTGTTTCCTTTTAATAATGTCCAGGGAGCCCGTGATATCGGCCCCCGAGGCTGACCCGTCCATCGGATCGGGTGCCGGCGCCGCCATTCTAACTAAGGGAAACAGCCAGTGGAGCCTTGCGGCTTCACTGCCCGTTTCCTACTGCGCATGCGCGAGTCGCGCGCCTCTTTGAGAATGGCCGGCTGGGACCCATTTCCCAGGAGACAAATGCGATGGAGGACGAGAACGAGGAGCTCTGCGGTATAGGAAGTGGCAGATTAGGACGACTGCCTAGCAACAGGAGTTTCTGGTAAGTAAAAAAAAAAATTTTTCCCAAATGTTTTTTAAGATATTTTAAGGATCCTGTTAATGTATTTTTTTTTTTTATAGGGTGGACCTCCGCTTTAATTTACAATATGGCTTGTGCAGTGATTGTATATGCTATTTTTTTTTTTTTAGTTCATACTTTTTCACGAAAGTTACGTTACCCCCTTTTTTTAATATGCCATCTTTCATATTTATCTTTGTGGCATAGTGAAAAAATAAAAAATGCAACAAGCCACTATACAGTTCATTAAAAGGAGCTCCATTTTTGTTGAGAAAAAAAAAAATTCCCCTCTGGCTGATCTATGTACATTGCAGGGATTTTAAAAAACTTTGTTGCATATTCCTACCTCCTCCTTTTTTTTTTAACAAAAATAGCCAATTGCCTGTGTCCATGTGCAGAGTAAATCTGTAAGGGAATGGTTTTATAATTATCAATCGGCTGCTGCACCTGCATGGCTTTAATGAGGAAATTGTCAGGGTCTGCATACCTTCAGTTGTGATTTCCCTTTGGGACTATCTCCCCCAAAAATAAATTTTTGTTGCAGGGGATGCCCAAAATCTGATATATATCTTCGTGCAGACCTCTGGGAAAATGAGTGAGCCAATCACACAAGCAGGAATCTGCATATCTGGGGGGCGTTCTGTAAACCATCTGTGTACAGAATGCCTCCAGGTAGCCTTATTGCATTGCAGTTTACAGAAACTTACAGTGCTGCTGATTAAGACCCCTTTCACACGGGGGCGTTTTCAGGTGCTTTGGCGTTAAAAAAAGCGCCTGTAAAGCGCCTGAAAGAAGGCTCATCTGCAATCCCAATGTGGAAGCCCAAGTGCTTTCCGAGCCCTTTCACACTGCCAGCGCCCAAAAAACGCTGGTAAAGCTCCGCTAAGACCCCTTTCACACTGGGGTGTTTTTCAGGCGCTTTGGCATTAAAAAAAGTGCCTCAATGGGAAGGGGCGCTTTAGGAGTGGTGTATTCAACGCTCCTAAAGCGCTGCAAAGAAGCTGCTTGCAGGACTTTTTTTGATGCCCTGCCAGCGCAGCGTCTCAGTGTGAAAGCACTCAGGCTTTCACATTGATATTGCAGATGAGGCTTCTTTCAGGCGCTTTACAGACGCTTTTTTTAGCGCTAAGACCCCTTTCACGCTGGGGCGTTTTTCAGGCACTTTAGTGTGAAAGCATTTGGGCTTTCACATTGGGATTGCAGATACAGCTTCTTTCAGGCACTTTACAGGCACTTATTTTAATGCTAAAGTGCCTGAAAAACGCCTCAGTGTGAAAGGGGTCATAAGGTTATTTTTAATAACATTCAATTACAATATGACTTGAGACACAATTGTATTTGCTATATTCATTTTATTATTTTTTCTTTTTTTAATTTTTTATTTTTTTTCCCACGAAAATGGAGTTGCCCTATTACGTGATGTCCCGTGTGCCCATTTACAATAGGATTCCTGTTTTTGTTTTATAAGTCAATAAGGTAGAGAACAAATATTGTCATGTCACGAGGGACGTGTTATACAAAGAAAGCATTAACACCGGAATTTTGCCCAACACATTGAACACCCACCTTGCCTGAAGGCCTGAATGGTTTCCCACTGTGCAGATCAACACATGTCAAGAGATTCACTCCCCTCAAGAATCCACAGAGCTGTTCATTCAGCAGCTGTTGTAGCACATATCCTGTAAATATACATTATATGAGTGACCATAGGTCATGAACAGCCAGTAGCTTTGAGCAAATAGTCTTCCGCTACAAGACTATGCCATGGTAACAGAATCCTTACCACGATGACCAGGCATCTAAGAAGAACTTTTTCTCTTTCTATTTGTACTAACGCAGCAAAATGCCAAGCTGGTTTATCACATACAGTTTGTGGAACTTGCTGTTTGAGCAATACAAAGTATTTTTTGTCTATTATGGAAAGGGCTGTAGTTAGAGCTGTAAGGATCCTTTGGAAAAGGAAGTTTCTCACTGTGTTAACAAACAGAGGTGGGAAGTACAATTATTCCATTATTAAGTTCCATTGAGACAGGGATGCCTATGTTATCCAATGTACTTAGCATTATGGGAGAAAGCAAGCCAAGCAGAAAGATTTTTTTTTTCAGGTTTCCTAAGAGTGGCAATAGTAATGAGGATTCCTTGGCAATTATCACTATCCAAGTGAAAAGGCCTCATATTGCCTCTTTATGAGGGACTTGTAAACTTGTTCACGCAAACACATTGTAACTGAATATCAAAACAGCAACTTAACAGCAAATTAACTTTTGGTAAGACACAGCCCAGGGGTTGCCCACTAATGTTCATTTCACAAGGAAAGATCGGGTCCGATGGAGTGTGTTGTGTTGGGTTGCGGCATTGCTTTGCAGCAGAACAAAGTGGGCACAGCAAATTAAGCTGAAAGCTAATGTTATTCTTCTAATGACCCAGACTGTGGTTTAGCCATTAAAGTGAACTGCGTGATAAACTGCAGCATCCAGCTCCAAGGAAGCAAACAGAAGTTCTATTCTTTAGCAAACCCAGAACACTCTATATTACAGCATTTGGCAGACAACGGAACCTAATTACAAAAGAATTTAGCCACAAGCGTTAAGTAGTTGTTGGAAATCCTCAACCCATTTCTAGTTGCTTTGGCATGTGCTTTAATATGTAAAAGGTTTACTAGTTTTGCCCCAGAATGTGTCATTAACCCTTTAATTTCTGCTGTTGCTGATTCACCCTTTCATTATTTTTAGGGATTATACAAGGAAACCTCAAACATGCTTGCTGGTGTATTCAAGATTAGTACTGGCATTAGTATTGGGGTTGGTAAATCTAAATTATAGACTAGTGTGTATAAAACAGCTATGAATGGCATTTACAGGTGAATAAAAATAATACAGTACCTTTTTAACACAATAGAAGATGCTCTAAATCTGGGGTCTTCAAACTTTCTAAACAAAGGGCCAGTTTACGGTCCTTCAGACTTTAGGGGGCCAGACTCGGGCCATTGGGAGTACAAAGTGTCCAGTGGGAGTAAATAATACCATATCTTTGGTGACAGTGGGAGGACTAGTGCCCCATCGTTGGTGTCAATGGAAAGAATTAATGGTGTCAGTAGGAGGAATAGTGCCCCATTGGTGTCAGCAACAAGAATTATGCCCCATTGAAGTTGGATGGAATAGTGCCCCAAGGGCCGCATTAAGGCATAAAGCTATTGAGGCAACTTTCATTTTTCCCATGCATAGTTGTCTTCATGCCCACTAATGTTGACTCACTTTGTAGCTGGCTTTTGGCCTTAGCCAACCTAAAATAACCTATGTATGCACATTGGATTTTTTCTACACATCAGTTTTGAATCCCACACCATTACAATATTACACAGAACCAGCAAGGATCATGTACTTTCACTGGTTGCAAAAAGCACCCCTAGGGAATATGTTTAATATCCGGGCTGGCCATCCTGAATTTTAGCCAGTGAAAGTTAAGATAATTAGGATTGACCGATTTTTATTTTGTGAAATGCTGTAAGTTTTTTTTTTTTCCCCCCCAAATATCTCCTTCATGTAGACTCAGCTTTAAAAGAGAAAAAAAAATTCACTTTATGGCTGTATGTAAATATTGGTTAACCTCCCATTTGTCTTGTGCTTCCCTTTTCCCCAGGGTAGAATAGCTGACAAGTGTACATTGGGCCAGGTCACCGTAAAAGTGCTCTAACATGAGGCCAACTCGTGATGAAAGAAAATAAGTTAAAATTCTCATATACTTTAACTTTGGTACATTTTGTTAACTGAGCATCAACGCGTGATACAATGAAGAAGGCCTGGAAGCACTTATACTGCTGCCAACATTCACTGTTCTGTTAACATATTCAGATCCGTGCAATTCTGGAACGAGCTGCAGCACTTACTTGCTGCAGCCCCAGTGTAATGTAGAAGGAAGCCATTCTACTAGATGGTAAACGCAACTAGACAATGAATAAACACTTAGCAGCCATAAAAATAGAATTGATGGTTCTGCAGCAAAAGTGGGCCCGCTGTTCACATTTGAATATGTGGAATTGCATAAACAGAGACACGCACTAGTTACTCAATGCCTACATTTGCTTTTCATATGAATACATTACAGAGAAAAGCAAAAATGCTAGACCTAACAGACTGTGAAAAGAGGCACGATTGGGTTTGAAGACTTTGGAGTTGGCCTTTAAAGAAATTGCGGGTTAGTTAGATGTGCAGGCAAGACCGGCTCACCCTGAGATATCGCTGCCTTTTAATGAATGGATTTATCACACGATCTACAACCAGTGGTGTTTACATGTGATCAAAACGCATCACAGTCTCCCCACTCCAGCTAAATTCAGTACCAAAACACTGCAAGAACCTTGTGAAGTCACAACTAGACTGTATGGCCAGTGTTATCAGGGCCAGTGGCGGCTGGTGCTCAAAATTTTTGGGGGACGCAAACAAACTGAAAAAAAATCATCGAATGCAGCCAGTTTGTCCCCTCAAATGCAGCCAGTTTGTCCCCTCAAATGCAGCCAGTTTGTCCCCTCAAATGCAGCCAGTTTGTCCCCTCAAATGCAGCCAGTTTGTCCCCTCAATTTCTGCCAGTTTGTCCCCTCAATTTCTGCCAGTTTGTCCCCTCAATTTCTGCCAGTTTGTCCCCTCAATTTCTGCCAGTTTGTCCCCTCAATTTCTGCCAGTTTCCCCCCAGCCCAGCACTTACCTTCCTCGGGTCAGCGCTGTCCTCTCCACGCTCCCTCGATGTCTTCTTCTGCCCTCGATGTCGCTTCAGCCAATCAGGTGACCGGTAACCAGACCCGGTCCACCTGATTGGCTGAGAGGCAGAGCAGTGTTAGGGAATCGCTTCCCTAACACAGCACGGTTTAAACAGGGAGCGCACAGCCTGTGCGCCCTCTGGTTAACCATTTGGAAGCCGATTAGAGCCTGCAGGCTCTAATCGGGAAGCCTATTGGAGCATCTCGCTCTAATCAGGCACTTCCAAAACAAGCCCACTGATGTTATTCAGATGGCCGGCGCTCAACAGGGGGCCGGACATCTGAATAGTGGGTGGCAGCGGCAACAATACATAGCTTAATGCAATGCATGAAGCTATGTATTGTTGGTTGATGGGCGCAGGAGGAGAGAGGGGGCGGCGCTCCTGTGCCCACTATGGACGCACCGCCACTGAGTCAGGGTCACAGGGGTTTTGAGATGACTGGTCTGGGGTAACACAACTTCACTGATAAAATGTATTTATGATTGCAGCAAATAGTGGTCATTTAGTTCTTTTTTTTTTCTTTCTTTTTTTTTTTTTAAAACAGAAAATATTTTATTTAACAAATTGTAGGCACATATACAGACAATGGGGTGTCAAGATGAAAAATAAATGCCGACACAGAATAGAAATGTCACAAGACAGAAGCAATAACAATATAATGAGTACAAAAAAAACATGAAACCAAATACAATAACCTAGTAAATTGCGATAACCTCTGAAGGGACATGTTCCATACGACTTTTGGTTTACCCACAACAATATTGCTACGAAGGACTGGGCTTGGATTACCTTTTCTCAAGCCGTATACGTGCTACACCCTCAGGAGCCTAGGAAGAAGCAACTGTGGTGGAGCTAGAGTATCAAGCCAGTTCTGCCAAATAGAGAAGACTTTCTTGAAAATATTTCTTTGTTGATATGTTAATTTTTCACGTAACAAAATAAAGTTTACCTGTTCTATCCATTTGTTTTTTGGGGGGTATGTGGTCACATCCAAAACCAAGCTATTTTCTTTTAGGTTATATAAAGAAGCCTGATCACTGCAGTATGGTTTTGGGGGGGTTAAACTATTCCTGGTCGATTATAACCACCAAGCAAATAGGATCCTGTGGAATAGTGACCATGAATACAAAGCGAATGGTATCAACATCCTTCCAGCATCTGAATCGTTTCGGGTATCACCAAAACGTGTATTAAAGCGGAACTTCAGTAATTTTTTCACCCCATCTATTAACTCTTCTGCCGTTGTTGTTTTAACTTTGGAAAGTAACATATATATTTTTTTCTGACAGTAAATACCTTATACAACCCACTTTCTGTTTTTTTTTTCTGATAAAAAGCTTAGGCTTATGACATCATGCACAGCTCTCTCTCGTGAGAGTTTGCCAGGAAGGGAGGGGGGATGAGTCATAAGAGGGACAATGAGAGCTGCAGCTGGAGGTTTGTGTCTGTGTAAATCCAGGAAGTGAACAGGCAGCAGCTTTAGCTGCCGGCAGTTAAAATGGTTGCAGCCAGACTCAGTGGAGTGAGATTTCTGCAGCATATTTGGCAAGTACAGAATCCCAGTATATATAACATGATGTGCAAAGTGGTTGGGGAAAGATTCAGCATGGTAAAGATGTTCTTATTACAAATTAGACTGAAGCTCCTTTAAGTCCCCTACATATCTACTGCACTTCCCTTGTGAATTTGCTATTAGCATGGGGAGAACGTTTGGGACTTTTTATATGAAGTATGCGACCAAATTGGCAACATGAACATGGAGTGGCTGGCGGGTATGAAGTAAAAAATACCTAATAGCACTGTGTCATCTCGTGTATATACAATAGCATAAAATAAACACATTATGTAAAATGTATAATTGGATTCATTAAATATACATTACATAATAACATGGTAGCATAATAGCATGTAATTTAATGATATTGACACAATAATAGTAAAAACACCAGACTCAAGGATCCGTGCACACTTAATAGTAACAAAACCATGACACATTGGTATAGGCCAGTATAGCATATTAAAATAAATGGTTGGTGACACTCTTGATTTAATGATCATAGTAGCATCTATATAGCTCGACGCGTTTCATGTATAATCTCCAATCTTCAGGAGCAGATGCAATATCGCGGTCTATAAAAAAATCGGTAAAATATATTAAGGGCTAACCAGATGACAGGCAAATGGAAAAAGGAATTGATATAGGACTAAGGATAGTGACCTTAAATTATCCAATGTTACTTACAGATGACCTGTGTGTGTGAGTGAAGGATGCCAAGGACTGAAAGCAACTGGGGGGCTATTCTTAGCGGTGACCCCATGGGCAAATAGATGGAACACCACTAGGAATTGGATATCCCTGGGGAATGCTCCACCATAAAGCTTAAAAAGTGATATAGCCACATCACCATGTACCTAAAACCAATATAAAATACTAAAGAGTAACTGTGAAATTATACGTGAAAAGGTCACATAGTAATCAATATAGGCAAATGTATACTAATACCAACCAGGTATACTTATGGTGGTATATTGATAGTGAACCTAATGGTATGTGTAAATAATAAATAACCAAGTGACAGCTTTAACCCGTTTAGGGAATAAATTAAAGATGATAAAACTGAAACGCCCACACCAAGGGCCAAAATAATGTGGGGACAAAGACAGAATATCTGCCATAGTATTACCTAGAATTACTGTGTGATTCCATATAGACCGAATAGTGCACACTGACATGACGCCCAACAGGGAATATAATTCCCAACTAGGAGGAGTATAAATACTCCGATGCCGCCGATAGGTGACTGCCAACATCGCGTGGGCGGCTAATTGGAAGAAGGGCAGCCTCCACCCGAGTAGATCACGCCAATTCCCTCATGATAGATGCCTGGATGTTAAAGACACATGATGGCAAGGGTCTACATCACACGCCTGATGCTGGGGTTGTGGCGTCGATGTGCAATGGGACAACTGCCCGAACCCCCACGTTGCAAGGGGCGGAGAGGGAAGGGGAGGGCACCCAGTGCGCATCGCAGCTCCCGGGACTAGCAACTAGGGATGGAGGCACCTAACGTTCTATGTCTTGGCCTCATAAAGTCCCAAACCTCTTTTTCCTTTTATCCCCGGTGAAGTTCTCATCTTTTACCCACCACTGGAAGCTTAATAGCCCAATTCAGATTGGTTACTGTTGGTAAGAATGAGCGTGGTGTCCCCAACCTGGTATTTTTACATTTCAATCGGGGAATCAATGGTTTGGTTTTCCTAGCGTCTCTATCTAAATGGACATTCTATTCTCTTGTACTGTATTTGCATATGCTGTTCATGGGTAACCTCCAGCTACCCTGATTTCCTTTCACAGCCCAAAACCATTAACTGTCTCTTTTTTTTACTAATAAGCCCTTTTATATGATTGTGTTAAGATTGTATGATCCTTTTAAAGCAGTAGTTAACGGCTGGGTGATTTTCTTTTTTTGACCTGAAAGGTAAAGTGTCGCATACTAGCATATTATGTGAATCTTGCCTGAAAACGAAGCATTCCAGTGATGCACGGTCACCACAGAAGGCCACTTCCATCTTCACCTGTCTTCCTTCTGGGTCCACGAACTCCGCTGTGTGACTGGCCGGAGCCGCAATGACGTCCCTTCCGTACATGCGCAGGGGAGCCACCATTTACGGCACTGGACTAGCACTGCCCGGGCCATTCCTTCAAAGCGCATGCTCAGATTACGTTATCAGCTGCATATACAGTAAATATCTCCTGAATGGTGCTTGTTTAGGAGATATTTACAGTACCTATAGGTAAGCCTCATTATAGGCTTACCTATAGGTACAAATCAGAGATGGGAATTTAGACTGATGTGAATTGTTCAGTGTAAGATGTATAAGCACTGGAATTTGTGAGCACTATAATACTATTTTTCTTTTTTAAAGAATAAAATTTTCCCATATTGGCCAATCCTATTAGTGTTACATTTGTAATCTGCCTATATGTTTTGTGAAATTTAAGTTGCAGTATAGTATAACAACTGAAATGTATAAACCTTAATTTTTTTTCTAATTTTAATTCAGATGAATCAATGCCCATTTATGGTAATCTTCTTCTTTCCATTTCTTTCCAGGGATCACATTTATACGATAGACCTAGACACGTCACAATCGGATGAAATCTATTTCAGCAAAGTAAGTGTTGTTTGGGGGTGGAAGGTTCTGCAATATTGGGTGTGCTTGTTGCAACCTTTATATATAGGTGCACATTATGCTTATTGTTGCTGGTGCATAGAGATTTTCCTGTGATAGTTTTAAGATAAATTAAATTTCCTTAGAGCTCCAATCTCCTGATCATCTTCCATTCCTTGCCCATTATGCATTAGTAAATTGTTAGCCAAGCTGCTATTCTGTAACTGAATATCCAAAAGAACCCATTATGCTATGCCATCTGTAGGCATTGCATGCTGTGACTTGCAGTTCCTATAGATCAGGGGTAAGCAACCTTTTTCCACTTAGGGCCAGATTCAATGTATGTCCATGCACCTGCTAATGAAGATAATAAAAATCATAACGCAGTAATATTAACAGTACAGGGTTACCTCACTTTAAGGTGCTCAACTAATAAAAAGCCAGTTCACCCTAAAGAAGTATGTAGCTGGGGATTCAGATTTTGCTGCCCCCCTCCCCCATCCTGGCACCCAAGGGTGTCTGTCCCCAGACCCTGCTAGCCAGCATGGTCTGGAGACCGGGGTTCCTGCCCTTGGGGGAAGATGGGGTTCCTGCCCTTGGGGGAAGATGGGGTTCCTGCCCTTGGGGGAAGATGGGGTTCCTGCCCTTGGGGGAAGATGGGGTTCCTGCCCTTGGGGGAAGATGGGGTTCCTGCCCTTGGGGGAAGATGGGGTTCCTGCCCTTGGGGAGAAGTGGTCTCTGTCCCCAAGTGAGAATGGGTCTCCGTCCCCAGAGGTGATGGGGTCCCCACTTGATGCATTGTCCTCTGTCCCCTGCACCCCTCCACCCCACAAACGCACGATGTGTAGATAGAACTCTCCTACCTTACACAGGTGTACAGCAAATCGAGCAGCAGAAATTGATATCACAGGGCTGGATTTGCTGAAGTTAACTTTTCACATTAACATGCTGGTTATTGGTTGCTAGGATTGCTTGGCAACCAATCACTGCTGTTTATTGAAAAAGTAAACTTCAACAGTTCCCGCCCCCATCCAGCCCTGTGATCATGGCCGCAGTCCAATGAAGAGGACAATGGCGAAAATGTCCGTGGGCTGGGTACCCGTAAAATAATCACGGGCACTGACGGGCTAGACATTCAATGGTGGCGGGCCGTGTGTTGACCATGGGCTGTGGGTTGCTGAACCCTGCTATAG
Organism: Rana muscosa; assembly: GCA_029206835.1. Lineage (NCBI taxonomy): Eukaryota > Metazoa > Chordata > Amphibia > Anura > Ranidae > Rana > Rana muscosa. The sequence continues at coordinate 1,016,663,133 of CM055116.1, forward strand.
CTTAGAGGGCTGAAGCTTTCTTTTAACAGCTGGGTGACCAAGCATATTTAAAGACCGAAAATGCAGTTATTTAATAGGTGGATTTGTGAAAAGACTTCAACTCCTGCTCTCATGTTGCCTTGATGGAAATGTCTCAGAATGCCCGCAGGATTATACATCCAAATGGCTTTCATCCAGCTGAGTTATGCATTTGCATTATGTGTTAACATCTACTTAAAACACAAACAGCCGTTTTAGCAATGTTTTGTCTTGCTGTTAGGTGATTGCCTTAGTGCAATGCTTTTACTCCTTGGCTATCAATGTGATGCATTGCATAAGGCACACCATCGCATACAGTACTTTTTATAAAGAATTCAATAGTTATAAGAACTTTTAAATAACTAGGCAGGTTCAAAACAAAGTGGCTGTATTATATTTTTCCTGAGTTTACAGTGTTTTAATTATGATATTTGGTGTTTATATTAAAATTGGGAATTCATATTTCTGGAGAAACGTATGTGCAAGGATTGAAACGTATATGTTCAATGCATATAGGCGGCAAGGAATGGGGCGAGGTCAGACTGCATGTTCCCAAGGTCAGAAGTCTGCATGAATTGTGAGTGCAGCTGCTTAATGCCTTCAGCAACTCTAGAAAATATTTATGTTGGTAGCTTAGAACAATGTAAGAGCTAAGCTTTTACTAAATGCATTATTGGTCCTATCAATATTGTGCTGGAATAAAAAAAAAAAAAAAGTTTCAGGTAGCTCACCTTTTTTCTCCTACCCCAGGATGTGAGATGGCTGGTAGCTTGCAATGGTCAGGGTTTTTAATACCTGGTTTTGTATATTCAAATGGCTTCACTATTGGTGCCTAGGGCATGTAGGTTTCCCCACTGCAGACCATTCTTGCCCTTTTTTTTTCCACAACAGATTTTAAACCTGTTATTACATAATCAACTTGTTGGTTTTGCCAACAAGTCAGAAAATACTGATATCCTCTGAAGATAAATGCAGAGTAAATGTTTAGAGTGGTTTGAATATGTTTGAAAATTGTTCTCCTATCTCGGTACAAATAGGGGAAATTTTTTGGAATATTATAATAGGGTTTACATGTGTGCTTGGGTGTATCAAGAAATAAAAAAATAAAAGGTCATGCAGTTAAGTTGTTTCTAACGTTTCTGAATATAGATGAGCTTAGGCATGTTTGGATGCTCTTCCAAGCCTTCCAGAAACGTGTCGCATGTAATGGCTACACATATACTTTGCCCCCACACATGACTGGTCCATTACAGGCAACAGCTTCCTGGTATGCTTGGCCACGTGGGTTCAGAAGAGTATCCAAACACAAAATAGGAAAGGCAACAAATAAAAAATCAAGCGGTCCATCAAGTCTGCCTCGTGTGTGTGTGTGTGTGTGTAATATAAATAAATATATATATATATATATATATATACATACATACATACATACATACATACATACATACATACATACATACATACATTTGTCCCAAGCATATCTGAATCCACTTACTGTTGACTAACGCAGTACCTCTGCTGGAGGTCTATTCCAAGTATCAGCTGCTCTTATGGTAAAAATACTTTCCAAGATTGGTTTTAAACTTCCCTCCTGCTAGTTTAAGGTCATGTCCCCATGTTTTTGTACATGGCTTCATAAAGAAAAATACTGCCCTCCTGAACCTTATTTACCCCCATGATGTATTTAAAGGTTTCAATCAGGTCTCCCCTTTACATTCTTTCTTCTATACTGTACATGTTACATTCCAGAAGTCTCTCCTGATATGTTTCATCCCTCAGACCTTTCACAATTTTTTTTGCTGGTCTCTGGACTTTTTGTAAATGAGGTCTCCAAATTGGACACGGTATTCTAAACAAGGTCTAACTAAAGGTTTATGTAGGGGAATCGGGACTTCTGATTTTTTATTTCTCCTGATGGGGACTCCTCTAGTGATGCATACTAGAATTATTCACTTTTCCTACTACCTGGTCGTACTGCTCATTTTGCAATCATCTGAAATAAGTACTCCTCAAATCCTTTTCCTCTGTAGTGCGGACCAACATTGTATCCACAATGTTGTACTCTGTCAAGGGATTCTTTTTTCCCTAGGTGCATTATTTTAAATTTAGAAATACTGAACATTAGAAACTCTGACTTTTTTAGAAACTTTGAACAGCAGTTTCCATTGCTTTGACCAACACACACAAGCTCATCTCTATTTCTGAGCATCCAAACAGTTTGTGGTCAGGTACCTTGTAAGCAGGGCCATCTTAATGCAAGGGCACTCCTGGGCACTGCCCAGGGGCCCCAGGTACATGGGGGGGGGGCCCACAATAATCTTACATTACATCATACTTGCCAACTGTCCCGGATTTGCTGAGACAATCATGCTTTTTACTAAACTGTCCTGATAGGGTCGTGTCCCAGGAAGCATTCCAGAACCTATACTCTGCCCTCCTGATCCCAGTGTTGTGCCCTCCTGACTCCCCCTGACTCCCCCTGTACTGTGCCCTTTGTGTTGACTAGTCTTTGATTCATGGAATGTTTTCCTTTTGTAAAATCTATTTTATTGAAAGTACTAATGCATTTTTATAGGTTTAATTCTATCAACTATTTATACTTTATTTCTTAAAAGTAGTTGTGTAAATTGGGGCAAGCTGGTAGGGGCCCCAGTGCATTACTTTGCCCAGGGGCCCACGATGCTATTAAGACGGCCCTACTTGTAAGTATGATTTTAAACTAAACTAATCTAGGAAAAGGCTTTGATTGGATATACCCCAACACTAACCCATCTCAACACCCCTCCACTATATAGTAAGTAACATCTACAAGCACTGGTTAGTAATCCTATACATCATCTTGAATATGCATCACTCCAAAGTCTTAGCTATTCTATAGAAAATAGAGCTCACATCAAAGACGCAGAAATACGCCTTTGGAATGCTGAGCATCTCTTTCTTCAACTTTGTACTTCTCTCAATGTTATTATGCTGATGGTGTGAAACTCTACCCAGGGATTTCTATATGGCCTGCTAGAGCTGCATGCCTCATTAGCATATTGCTATGCCTGTGGTGCAAAGAGCTACGAGAACGCTCATAAAGCCATCCCTTGATACAGACAACTAAGTGTGTCATATCTGTGCCTCTATTCATTGCGATACCATTTTTTTTTTTTTTTTTTTTTTTTTTTCAGCCTGACATTTTTACCTCTCCCACGTACAATAGTTTGTTATTAGCGTCACACAAATGTAAAGCAGTAAATATGTTTTATCCTGGTCTATAGAGTAAAGAGGCAGCAAAGCAAGCTTTCTGGGGATCTGTACAGACAGGCAATCAACAACTGACACAACCTTGCACGGCGGTATTGCCCAAGTGACCATACACCTGTCAAAGAGAACATGTTGGACGTTTCAAACCTTGCATTATAAAATGCCTTAAATGTATGACAATTAATCACAAGGGAGACGCTTGCATCGCTTAAACCTCTGTCCTGCAGCTTGTTTCCCAAATTCAACTCTGACATTAAAAATCAAACACATGGCAGTCTCTGGAGTCCTAATTGATTTTCTCCTTACCTGATCTTTGCAGAAACTGACATGGAAATCCAAGCAGCCGGATGTTGACACCTGCAGAATGAAGGGAAAGCATAAGGTAGGCAGTTTCCATTTCTCTGCCTGACACCAAAGGTTACAATTTAGACGCTTATCTGTGCTAGGAGTCTGTGATGTGTTATGGATCACAGCACACACTGCTCCAGCGGTAATTATTTTTTCAATTAACTTGGTGACTCTAAATTGCAGAACAGTGTCTTGTTTACTGATAAATATCATGTTAAAATGAATCCTGTACAAGACCCTAGGAATGGGATTAGCATTAATAGAAAGCAAAGTGCAGCAATGTGTTAGCCAAAAAATGTAACTTTTTTTTTTTCTTTTTTTAAACGAAACCTCAGCCAAAAGAAGTATAGAAACTGGCATCCCTGATATTATTCTGAAAATGCTAGTACACATGGGCCGAATGTTGGGTGACATCGGCAAGTTCAATGGAAACTGGCTGACATTCGGCCCATGTGTATGGCAGCTGGTCCAACAGAAGCTGGCTGAAATGGCTTTCGAAGGGTCATGACTGAAAACTGTCCGACCGCCTCCCGACCGGGGTGTTCTTGGTCGTCCCTCTGTCGGAACACAAAAGCACAGCTATTTTATTTTTATTTTTTAGCATTTTTTTATTATTTGCTTGTTTGGGCCTGTCTGTGCTGATGAAACATTGTCACCAGGTTGGAGGTGAGGAGGGAAAATCTCTTCAGATGGTGCACCGATAGCAAAAAAAAAAAAAACCTAAGAAGGATTCTAACCGTTTTCTGCTCTATCAAAGGCTACCAAAAAAAAAAACGCCAGGGACACACTTTGAACCGAGGTTTCCTTAACCACTTCAGCCCCGGACCATTTCGTTGGTCAAAGACCAGGCCCCTTTTTGCGATTCTGCACTGCGTCGATTTAACTGACAATTGCGTGGCCGTGCGACGTGGCTCCCAAACAAAATTGACGTCCTTTTTTTCTCACAAATAGAGCTTTCTTTTGGTGGTATTTGATCACCTCTGCGTTTTTTTTTTTTTTGCGCTATAAACAAAAATAGAGCGACAATTTTGAAAAAAATTACATATTAACTTTTTGCTATAATATCCCCAAAAATATATTAAAAAAATCATTTTTTTTCCTCAGTTTAGGCCGATACGTATTCTTCTACATATTTTTGGTAAAAAAAATCTCAATAAGCGTTTGGTTTGCGCAAAAGTTATAGCGTCTAAAAAATAGGGGGTAGTTTTATGGCAGTTTTATTAATATTTTTTTTTACTAGTAATGGCGGTGATCAGCGATTTTTATCGTGACTGCGACATAGCGGACACATCAGACACATTTTTGGGCCATTGTCATTTTTACAACGATTACTGTGAAAATGACACTGACAGTGAAGGGTTTAACCTCTAGGTGGTGCTGTAGGGGTTAAGTGTGACCTAATGATTCTTACTGTAGGGGGGCGTGGCTTGGCGTGTGACGTCACTGATCGTCGTTCCCTATGACAGGGAACAGACAATCACTGACATGCCACTAGGAAGAACGGGGAAAGGTTTGTTTACACTGTGAAAAAATGGAAAAGACACATATTGAGAGTGATTGATTGGTGCTGCTCACCCCGGATATGTTACCATATGGGAATGTTCCCCCAATGGGGTTTTTAGGCAAGCAAAAATTCAATGATTATAAATAATATGCATTATGTTTAAAAGATTTTATTGAATGTAAACATGTGGCATGAATCATGGCAATTATAATATAAACTCTGGTAAAAAGAAGAATCTAAAAATCCATACACAATGGTGCAAAACCAAAATTGTTATACAACTTGACATGTTACATGCATCTGTGCATATACAATGTTGACGCGTTAGGGGTCTTCAGAGGTTTTTGGTTTGCTGTAAGAAATTACATAATGAGTTTTCAAATCTTGCTCGGGTATATTCCAAAACGGCAAGAAATATATACAAGGTTCATGGTTGCCAGTTGGCTGTGTATAAAAAAGGGAACCCTCTTGAACCAGAGTTTCCACTAAAAAGTCTTAAAAGAAATCCCGATGGCTCCCCGGCCACCTGGCACCCCAGGATGCAGCGTCAAATAGGCCACATGCGACTTGCACGGAGTCACAATTAGGAGAATGGTCCCCTCGGGGCATGCATGGACAAGATGGCGGACACCTGCGGCAGAGCATTGGAAACAATATTATAAAGTGCATTGTATGATGCACTTAAATGGGTTTTTAGTTTTTATATATTAGGTATGGGCAGGCAGAAATTCACCAAGAAAGTATCCTATTTTTGTATAATATGTATATAATGTTCTATATAAAAGGAAAAAGGTGCCCATTCATTGGGTATAGGACAATGAAATTGTGTTACATGAGATGAGAGTGGTGATAATACTAAGGTAAGAGGGGAATACAAAAACGCACCTATATAAGTTAGTGTGCATGAGTGGTGTGATGATAGTGGGTGGGTGATGAGTGAGTATGTGAACATGGTGTGAGAGTGATATGATAGTGTGATATAGTGAAAGAAATATGGCACTAGGCGTACCGAAAATATGTACCTGAAAAGGTGTAGACAATGAAAACAAAATTATTAATGAGATGAAAACAAGTAGTGAATTGCAGTGATGAAATTATACTAGATCGGCTTATTTAGTGTGGTTGTCATTTTGTTATGTGGAATTGTTGTTTTTATTTTAATTTTAACTATGTTATTATATTGATTTATGTTCTATTGAATTGTTTGGGAAGATTATTACTACATCTACACAGTTAAACTAGTGTTGATTGCATAAAATTGCAATCAACCTATGGAGAAAAGGAGGGAGAAATATACTTGCATATTGGAGACTATCCTGCCGTCCATAGTTGGATGCTAGGGATCCTGACAAGACAAGATCCACCTAGCTCCTTGCATACATTTATACTGCCCTTGATAGGGAAAAAAATGTTCCAAGGCGAGCCCCTGCAGCAGGCACCCTGCCCCCATCCACACATTGCTAGGCCGAGGAAACCAAGCCGTGACTCTCCTTAGGTGGCTCCCTCAGCGTCCCGGAAAGACTTAAATCCCTGGCCGCTGCCGTCACTTACGCCGCAAATGCGAAACGTTGTGTAGTCGCACACATGCGAAGTATAATACCTTGCATGTGCGGACGACATTGCAACGTTCGGAAGTGATCGGGGACGCCGCCGGCAAGGGGAATTGCTCCCCCCGGTGGATGGAATAAACTCCGCCGCCTCATGGAGCATGATGGGAGCACAGGGCCCTGTGCTCCCTCCCTCTGCCGGGAAGTCGCATGGGGAAAAAAAACACCAAACCCACTAGCACCAGTGGCCAAAATGGAAGCCAGGGGATCCATAAAAGGGAATTAGAGGAAATACATAAATTCTTACTGTCATATGGTAATACATGTAAATTGCACAAATCATGAAATACAACACAATACATATACTGAAATACATTGTTGCAGTAATTGAATATTGGATTTATATCTGAAAAGGTATTGAGCCAAGTGCCTGGTGATGTGACATCAAGATTGCCTGTCCCAGTTATGGAAAATAAACATATGGTATTAGTCCTTGTGGAAAGAAGGGGGGGTATAGATTTGTTTATTTTGTAACTATTTGCAAGCCAGAGAGGAAAGAATTAATTATTTCTTTCTAACTGGACAGATGCATGCAACACGTCAAGTTGTATAACAATTTTGGTTTTGCACCATTTTGTATGGATTTTTAGATTCTTCTTTTTACCAGAGTTTATATTATAATTGCCATGATTCATGCCACATGTTTACATCCAATAAAATCTTTCAAACATAACAATGCATATTATTTATAATCATTGAATTTTTGCTTGCCTAAAAACCCCATTGGGGGAACATTCCCATATCAGGTTTGTTTACACTTACCTCTCCCCGTTCTTCAGCTCTGTGACCCGATCGCGGGATACCGGTGGCGATCGCGGTCATGGAGCTTTGGACCGGGTCGCAAGCGCGGCGGCACGCGCGTGACCCACGGATGGGTTCTTAAATGGGACATACCTGTACGCTCTTGTGCCTGTCCATGCCATTCTGTCGACGTACATCGTCGTACGGCGGTCCTTAAGTGGTTAAAGAATGCATGTAATGATTTTTCCGAAATGTATACTGTCATTTCATTGCATGATTAATTACATTTTTTTTAAATTTTCAGCAGCTCTTTGAAACAGAATTCTGTATCATTCTGCCCCATACTGACTACTAATAGAGTGACAGCCTGGTGCATCGTGCCTGGCATTTAATAACTTCCTATTAATAATTAACGATTAAAGCCACCCAACTGGAACACCCCTGGTTACAAAGAAAGGCATTGATATTCATGTGCCAGAATAGTTTGAGATGACTCCTTATGATGATAATGACTGACTGGAGTAGAATAGGGTGCTCATACATGAGTTAATCTATGAGCCGAAACGGCCATCACTCTCATGTCTTTGGTAAGCCCACAGTTTCTGTCTGATGAACTGATTAGAAACCCTGCTTTAAACATGATTCTTACCCCTGAGAACTGGTGCCGGTAGTAGTATGTGGCCCCATCTCCATGGATGATGCATGCATGTCTGATGGCCTTCATAATTCATGGACAGTTAGAAAGAACACCACCTCTAAATCAGATGTACTGCACTATGGGACACCTAATCATGGCTAGGTAAACCAGAATGTTGAATGGAATCATGGTAGGTTAGACGAGGTAGAAATAGATACACTAGTTGATGTAAAGGCATCTTGATAACTTGCTGTGCTGAACCTAAAAATGTATTTTTGTTTTCCTATTTGCAGGATGAATGTCATAATTTTATTAAGGTTCTACTAAAAAGGGATGAAGAAACATTGTTTGTCTGTGGAACAAATGCCTTCAATCCTGCCTGTAGAAATTATAGGGTGAGTATTTTTACTTGTTTTTATTTATTTCAGATCTAAATAAGGTTACCAGAGCTTACTGTAAAATTTAGAACATCAGTGTGTGTAAATGTATTTATTTATTACAGGCATTTGTATAGTGGTGACAGTTTACACAGTGCTTTACGGTACATACAAACCAGTTCTTGATAATCCAAGCTGTAAAAATACATGCGTTTTAGCGAAGACATCACAACTTCTAACTGAAATTATGACAAGGCTTTTTTCATTAAGAGTGCAACAAAGTGTGGAAACCCAAAGCAACCAATCAGAATTCACTTTACGGAATAAAATCCAGTACTTGACGTTGAGAAACTACAATTGAAATAAATGCTATACTGGGGGGCAATATCCGAGTGTAAGGGTTTGTTCACATGTGCAGTGCCCTCTGAAGAGCAATACATGTGATCACATCTCCTCACCACCAGTCCTGTAAATGCAGCACTACAATGCCGCAGTGACGTGCAGGTGGTTGCAGCACAGCCCCATAGACTTGCATGTGTCGAATTTGGCAGCAGTAATGCCTGCCGTATGCAGCATGCTGTTTGTTTTTTGTCACGGCCACTAAGCACAGCATTGCACCCATGATAAATGTACAGTGGCTGCATGTCAGTGTTCAGGGGACAGTAAAAGAATCCATGACAACATCACCTAGCCACTTGTGTGACAGAGCAGAGAAGAGAAGTGTACATTAACAAAGAGAGGTGTTTGATTTTTACAGGCTTCCTTATCCACCCACAGCTGGATGCAATGACAAGTTGACACTGTCCATGGCTGTCCACGTGAAATTGCTCAAGGATTGATTACATGGGTTAGGAAGGATGAGCTGCTCTGTATGCAAGCTGTTTGCATCCAGGACTGCTTAACTGTCCTTAACCATGTGCAATCAAATGCGGACAACTGCAGAGTCTCTCATTCATTTGCACAGGTTGGACAGTCACAGCTGATTGTACTCGCCACATTAATACGCTAATCTGGGCAGTGTATGAATAGCTATGTGAATGAGCCCTTATTGTTTGCCATGGATGGAACTGGTTTAAATCAGGTGAACCTGCAAATAAATGTACCAGTGCCATTAAGAGAAGTATGGTCAAAGCTGTTTAAGCCATACTTCTCTTGTGGGTCACAGGAGCGCACTTATTTCTTTATCATACACCACGGGACACAGAGCTAGTCATTACATAATGGGTTAAGGGTCACCAGCGGTGACTGGACACTGGCACAACCAATGGAAGACAGTTCCCCTCCATATAACCCCTCCCATCAGGGGAGTACCTCAGTTTTTTCGCCAGTGTCGAAAGGTGTTGGACGCGTTAGGAGGTGCTAAAGGAAAGCTCTACCAAAGAGACCCTCTGGGGGTAAAAGAGCTATGCTTTCGGACCCATCCAAGACGCCTACAAGTTAAGCCAAAACTGGATGGGAGCCGGGCCTCATCCATGAGGCAGCGCCTGTAATGTCTCTCTTCGGAGGACTGGGCTCTAAGATCCAGCACTTTCGCTATTTCGCTAAAAGTCCTGGTAAGAGTCTTGTACAAGGCCCAGGGGAGAGGTATCCTTTAAATAGGAACCCATATCCCTGAAGGTTGGCACACATAGCCCGCCGTGAGGGGTGAAGTTTGGTATCTGTCTGAAAATTTTCAGCAGAAAAAACCTGCGGCGTGGATAAGGTAAGATTAGAGGGTCCAAAACTAGGTTTAGGACCTTTTCAAGAAAAAAGTGGATGTCTTCTCTTTTTCCGCCACTGGGGGGAGTAAAGAGCTGAATGTATCTCACCTCACTCTGTTCAGTGTCGGCTTCGGCGAAGTACACTGCTCGTCCCTCCGCTGCTGAGCTTGCTTGGGCACCCCGCTCCTCCTTTCGGTGGCCGACCAGACACCTGCAGATGCAGGTAAGTGGGAACAGGGGCTGGTGAGGGTCCTCCCTCACTATGGCCACCGCCATAGCGCTAAGAGCCGCGCGCGCGCGGGAGCGCGCTTTATCGGAGGGGGGGGCCGAAGGCGTGGGCGCGCGCAGGCACAGAAACGGCGCCAAATTTAAAGATCTGTCAGTGTGAGAGCACTGCAGCAGCAAGCTCGTTTGTTCTCTTGTTCCTGAAAGAGAAACACAGCAGCTATACAGGGACGTAAGACTCCATGTGGTGGGACTGGGTACTTCCTGGAAGACATCCATGTTATGCATAGCTATGTGTTAAAAGTTGCATACTTAATGTAATTGCTAAACTAAGCACGGTAGTATATGCATTTAGGTACCTGGTATTTTGTCTAAACAGTAAGCCTTCCAGGGGAAGTAATGCGGACAAAAAGAGATAAGAAAGCACCGCCGCCTGAGACAGGAGGCTCTAGCTGTGCTGACTCGGTACCTTCCTCTCCTGTGTTGCCAAATGCACCTGTACAGGATGAGCCATTACCTCTGTCAGCTATGGCGGCTTCCCCAGTGAAGCCTGGGCCGGCATATGTCACTGAGGACACTTTATCAGCATCCCTAAATAATCTGGAGGAGAAAATTGCTACCTTAATCGCTAAGTCCTCTAAAAAGGACAATAAGCGAAGCAGATCTCCTCCAGTATTGGACCTCCCTTCAGAAGTACCTGAGGAGGATGAGGAGGAGGCTACATCAGCAGAGGATGAGGAGTCAGACGGATCAGAGATATCGGATGAGCCTTTTTCGGTATCCCAGATTTTAAAGTCACAGGTACAATGCTATGCAGGAGCAGTGCGATCTGCATTTAAGTTACCCTCTTCGGAGGTAACGGAATCACCTGTCTCCTCCCGAGGATCATTAAGATCCCTGCAAGGTGCATGCTCCTTCCCGGTTCATCCATTACTAGAGGATCTAATGTACGCAGACTGGCAACATCCAGATAAGCGTTTCTCTCCTCCAAAAAAGTTTAACATTCTTTATCCTATGGAGGAATTTTTTTTAAAGAAATGGAGCCTGCCTGCGGTAGATGCGGCTATTTCTTGTGTAAATAAAAACCTGACATGTCCGGTGGACAATGTACAAGTGTTTAAAGATCCTTCTGAGAAGAAGTTGGAGTCCCTATTGAAGTCCTCCTTCCTTTTGGCCGGCTCAATTACCCAACCTGCAGTAGCAGCAGTCGGTATGTGTCAGGTCATCAGCCAACAGGTAAAGCAGGGGCTGAAGGAGCTGCCTTCAGAGCAGGCTAAAAATTGGGAGAATTTGCCTAAAGCCTTATGCTTCACAGTGGATGCCATGAGAGATTCTATCATACAGGCATCACACCTTACACTCCAGCTGGTACAGATGCGCAGGGTACTTTGGCTTAAGCATTGGTCAGCGGAAGCCCCATGCAAAAAGCTGTTGGCAAGTTTCCCGTTCCATGGCGAACGCCTATTTGGGGAAGATTTAGAAAAATATATACAGAGGATATCAAGTGGTAAAACGACACTTTTACCTGAGAGAAAGACAAGAGGCCTTGTTTTAAACGCTCTCTCTCCCCAGCTCCCAGGAAATCTGACTCCAGCCAGTGGCGACGGCCTTTTCAGCCGCCCACAAAAGCCAAGGGGCAGGCTCAGAAGAACAAGAAGCCGTGGGGTGCAAGAGCTAATAAGCAAGCCCCCAAAACCTCTCAGTGAAGGGGCGCCCCCGCTCAGCCGAGTGGGGGGAAGGCTGCTTCAGTTCTCAGCGACTTGGCGGTCAGAAACCTAGGACAAATGGGTGGTATCCACAATATCCTCAGGGTACGAACTGGAATTTCGAGAAATCCCATCTTCTCAATTCCGAGGTTCAAGACTCTCCAAGGATCCACAAGAAAGAGAATCCTTCTTCAAAGGTTTGAATCACTTAATGGCTCAAGGGGTAGTTACAGAGGTACCCCAAAAAGAGCAAGGTTCAGGTTTTTACTCAAACCTCTTTGTGATTCCAAAGCCAAATGGAGATGTCAGACCCATCCTGGATCTAAAATCCCTAAATCGGTTTCTGAACGTTCGCCATTTTCGAATGGAAACAATCCGATCCGTGGTCGCCACTTTAAAGGGCGGAGAATTCATGGCGTCCATAGATATCAAGGACGCATATTTACACATACCCATCCTCCCCGCTCACCAAAGATTCCTAAGATTTGCGGTAGAAGATCGCCACTTTCAATTTGTGGCCCTGCCGTTTGGTGTAGCCACCGCGCCCAGAGTATTCACAAAGGTGCTAGCTCCTCTGTTAGCAAACCTGAGAACACGGGGCATTGCGGTAACAGCCTATCTAGACGATCTACTAGTAATAGATCAGTCAAAGGAGGGATTGGATCACGCTGTACACACTACAGTAGGATACCTGGAGCATTTAGGATGGATTATAAACTTACAGAAATCCTCTCTCCAGGCCCAAAGAAGGATAGTGTACCTGGGCATGATCATAGATACAGCCCAAAACAGGGTATACCTGCCAGAGCCAAAGATACAGTCTCTGAAAGACCTGATCCACAAGGTCAAAGCAAACAAAAGGCCGTCTATTCGCCTTTGCATGAGACTATTGGGAAAGATGGTAGCCTCCTTCGAGGCGGTCCCTTACGCCCAGTTTCATTCGAGACTACTTCAAGGCAATATTTTAGCCTCCTGGAACAGGAAGAGCCAAGCTCTGGATATACCCATGCGCCTGTCCTCACAAGTACGCCACAGCTTCAATTGGTGGCTAGAAGCCAAGAATTTACGGAAGGGAAAGTGCTTCCTCCCAGTAGCCTGGAAGGTGGTGTCTACAGATGCCAGCCTATCGGGCTGGGGTGCAGTATTCGAGGAGGCTTCTACCCAGGGAACCTGGGCCAAGACTCAGGGGATACTGCCCATCAATGTGCTAGAGATCCGGGCAGTATATCTAGCCCTCAAAACCTGGACATACAGGTTACAGGGCTACCCAGTTCGGGTTCAATCTGACAATGCTACTGCAGTAGCTTACATCAATCACCAAGGAGGCACCCGCAGTCGGGCAGCCCAAAGAGAGGTGAACCGGATCTTGGCATGGGCAGAGGAGCATGTACCTTGCCTTTCTGCAATCTTCATTCCAGGGATAGAAAACTGGCAAGCAGACTACCTGAGTCGCCAGCAGCTGCTACCAGGAGAGTGGTCTCTTCACCCCGAGATCTTTCAGGCCATATGTCTGAGATGGGGAAACCCAGATGTAGACCTGCTAGCTTCCAGGTTCAACAAGAAATTGGACAACTTTGTGTCCAGAACGAGAGATCCTCTAGCCTACGGGACAGATGCTCTATTAACTCCATGGAATCAGTTCTCACTGATCTATGCATCCCCTCTGATCCCTCTTCTACAAAGACTGCTTCGCAGGATCAAGGAGGAGGGAATACCAGTAATCCTAGTGGCCCCAAACTGGCCCAGGAGGCCTTGGTACGCCGAGATCGTAAAAATGGCGATAGGAAGGCCCTGGAAGCTTCCACTTCGACACGACCTGCTGTCACAGGGTCCAGTATTCCACCCTTCCTTACAAAGGCTAAATTTGACCGCCTGGCTGCTGAGACCCACATTTTGAAAAAGAGAGGGGTCTCTGGTCCGGCTCTTTCTACGCTCATTAATGCTATAAAGCCAGCCTCCAGACTCATCTATCATAGAGTCTGGAAAGCATACGTTTCCTGGTGTGAATCCAGAAGTTGGAATCCTCAGAAATATGAAATAAGCAGGATTCTTGCTTTTTGCCAGTTAGGAGTGGATATGAAATTAGCCCTTAGCACCATCAAGGGGCAAATATCGGCTCTATCAGTCTTCTTTCAGAGACCATTGGCATCTCATTCCCTAGTTCGGACATTCATTCAGGGGGTACTGAGGATAAATCCTCCAGTTAGGTCTCTCTTGTGTCCATGGGATTTGAATTTGGTATTGTCAGTGTTGCAAAAGCAACCTTTTGAACCTATTCGCCATATTCCGTTAATTATATTAAGTAGGAAATTGGCCTTTTTGATTGCTATAGCTTCTGCTAGGAGAGTATCAGAGCTAGCAGCTCTTTCTTGTAAAAAGCCTTATCTAATTTGTCACAAGGACAAAATCGTACTACGACCCCATCCGGCCTTTCTACCTAAGGTGGTGTCGGCTTTTCACTTGAATCAAGACATTGTTCTGCCTTCCTTTTTTCCAAACCCGCGGACGGCGGGGGAAAAATTATTACACTCTCTAGATCTAGTGAGAGCGGTAAAGGTGTATCTGCAAGCAACCGCTCAGATACGTAAAAGAGATGTTTTGTTTATTTTACCAGATGGTCCCAAGAAGGGCCAAGCGGTATCAAAATCCACCATTTCCAGGTGGATTAGACAAGTAATTGTTCAAGCTTATGGTTTAAAGAACAGGACTCCTCCTTTTCCTGTTAAGGCGCACTCTACCAGGGCGATAAGTGCTTCATGGGCAGTGCACCACCAGGCTTCGATGGCTCAGATCTGTAAAGCTGCAACTTGGTCTTCAGTCCATACATTTTCCAAATTCTATCAAATAGATGTGAAAGGACATGAGGATTCCGCCTTCGGGCGAAGTGTGCTGCAGGCAGCAGTATAGGGCTTCTGGTCCGCAAGCGGCCTGTTTGATCTGTGTCTCCCCCCCTTCATATGAGCATTGCTCTGGGACGTCCCATTATGTAATGACTAGCTCTGTGTCCCGTGGTGTACGATAAAGAAAGTAGGATTTTTATAACTGCTTACCTGTAAAATCCTTTTCTTGGAGTACACCACGGGACACAGAGGTCCCCCCCCTTCTTATAGGAACCTTACTGCTTTGCTACAAAACTGAGGTACTCCCCTGATGGGAGGGGTTATATGGAGGGGAAGTGTCTTCCATTGGTTGTGCCAGTGTCCAGTCACCGCTGGTGACCCTTAACCCATTATGTAATGACTAGCTCTGTGTCCCGTGGTGTACTCCAAGAAAAGGATTTTACAGGTAAGCTGTTATAAAAATCCTACTTTGTGTGCTCCTGTGACCCAGAATCTGCTGACAGCAGGCTGAAGCCAGCTGTATCGGGTGATGTCACAGAGCCACTCCAGACTCTGGAGCGATCCCAACAATAATGTTGGGATCCATTCAGATGCCTTACAGGCAACTGGCTCAGCCCCTCAGCCAGTCACTCCTGCCCGGTGCTCCAGTGAGTATTGGAGATGCAGAGCAGAGACGGATAGTGACCGCTCTCTGCTTAGAGTGAACCTGAGAACTGAGCAATCAGTGGTCATTGATTGCTCAGTTCTTAGGCTTAGAGCTGGTGAGGGACGGGTGCAGGATTGGAGCAATGGTGCAGCAGGTAGGCAAGTATATATGTATGTATGTATGTATGTTTATTTTTTTACCATTCCCACACTTCCCCTTTAGGCCCCGTTCACAGCTGAGCGATTTTCTGCTTGAAACTTGTAGCTCCTAAACGCTCAACAAGCCAAATCCATTCATTTCAATGGCCCCTGTTCCCCTGTTCCCATCTGTGCATTTTGTCCCCTGAAGCAAAATGCCTGTCACTCAAAGTACATAAGCTTATTTTTGGCAGATTGGGCCCCATAGACTTTATTGGGAATGCCTGAAAATGTGCGACATGAGCATTTTACCAAGCTGCTTGCTGTGAGGGCACTCGGCAAAAGGGAGGGGCCAGGAGTGCCCGCGAGGAACCCGAGAAGAGGAGGATCTGGGCTGCTCTGTGCAAAATCACTGCACAGAGCAGGTAAGTATGACAAGTTGTTGTTTTTTTTTTATTCGTTTAAAAAAAAAGACTTTAATATCACTGTAATCTCCTCCACCTCTCCTCCCCCTAGTGCTTTCTATTGACTAAACAAAAATGCCTGAAGCTGTGAAATGCTGGTTATGTGCTTCTAAAATAGGGTGACCAGACATCCCCGGTTTCCAGGGACAGTCTCCACTGATCAAATCTGTCCCCGGATTGGATTTGAACAGGGGCTGGGGCAATTTCAAAGACAGTCAGTGCAGGATTAAAAAAAAACAAATCTGAATTACACACCCCCGCTCCGCCACTCCGACTAGCTTAGGGGGGTGTATTTTTTCCAGTATCTGTGCCCCTTTCTGATGATCATGTGCTGGTCGGAGCGGAGGGAATATTTCTTCAGTTTCGGGTGAATTTCCCAGTCAGCTCGCATGTTCTTCTGCCTTGGCTCAAGTCCCGACCAGCCGCCTGCCTGCTTATCTTCTTGCCTTCCCTGGCGGAGTGATCTTCCTCTGCTCCCCACCCAGTAGTAGCCAGGGGCCAGGAGAGTAAGACTTGACAGGCTGTGAGGCGGGCGGCGCTGGAGACGGGCAGAGTCGCTGATTGCCGCCATTAAAAAAAAAAAATGTCCCCGGATTTAATCTTAAAAATCTGGACACCTTATTCTAAAACACTTGTAATACACTTCTAATAATGTTCAAAAACTCTCAAATAAAAATGCCTGAACGTCGCTTTGCTCAGGTGTGAATGCAGCCTTAGGCTGGTAATACGCGGTTTGAATCTCGGCCGATTCGGCAGGACCCGGGCGAGAATCGAACCATTAATGGGCAGGCTGAATGTACCAAGTTGATTGATCAACTTGGGTACCAACCAGTCTGCCGGATTCACTTGTGATTATCGCAAGCGGCTGTTATAATCACTGTCTTTTCCCGACGGGGGTGGCTTCCTGGTTAACGAGCTTAAATAAGCTGTATGCAAGTTGGAACTACAGATAACTACAGGGCACAAAGACATACTTTGCATATCTCCACCTACCATTCCTAAATGAGGACCATTTGTGTGTTCAATATTAATGAAATGTGTGGAGGCCTTCTGTTGCAAGAGGAGAATTCCACAATAACGCTTTAATGAAAAGCACTTCATTTTCTGGTTACAATCTGTATGCCGTTTACATGCAGCAGGCCCAATAAAAATAGTCTCTTGGCATATTGTTCCTATAACCCAACTAGACAGATAAATTAGCCAAGTGTGCTGTCATGAGGCCTTGCAGATAACTGAGCGGGTTGCACACCTGCGTTACTATGCTGGAATTTGGTATCTTTCCTCTTATTTTTCTCACCACTGCAGGCCTTGGAAAATAAACTACCTCCCGATCCCAAGGGCCTGTCTATTCCACTGATAATCATCCATAGCTGTGGGGGCAGCAGCTGATTGTTTACCTCCCATAGATCTTTCCCTTCTCTCAGTGCACGCTACAGTATTTTGCATTCAATACTGAAAATGTGGGGACTTTGTCTGGTAATTTTTATTATATCGAAGTGAATAAACAAAATGCAGTATTTTTTAATGAATGTCTTCTCGCTGTTTTCTAATGAAACGGGTGGGAGTCTGTTAAATACTTACCAGTCAGTGTGCGTTTTGCTGCTATTTTCAGTCTTTGGATGTTAAATTATACGAATCTCTACACAGTCACATTGGATTTAGGTGTTGTGTACTTGCATTCTTTAGATAAAAATGGGCACCTGTTTTTAGAATCCGAAGGGAAGCCGGTGCTAGTAGAGAGTGCGTCTTTCTTTTTAATCCTTTTGTTTATCAGTGCTGGTAGGCAGTGGTTGCGTGCTAGAAAAGTCTGCTTTTCCTGCACTCCTCCACCATTCTCCGCGTTTAACTGTGAGGAATACGCAGCTGGTTTTCCAAGAGCTGTGCCAAGCACTGACTTCCCTTACTCCCCTTGTCATCAATTCATTCTTATGCGTTACAATTAATGCTTCTAACAAGTCCCCTTAGCTTTTTTTGCTCTGCTCTTTTTTGGGAATATTTTTTTATTTATTTTTTAACCTTTTACATAATACAAGTGATCCATCTCTTCTGTTTTCACAGATGTTTTCTTACAATACCGTCCTTCCTCAGTAGATATCACCACCTGCTGTCCATGTCATTTGAACCACAAGTGAGATGTGTAGGGGAAACGCATACCAGTTAACATGGACACCTGTGTTCCTCCTGTCTGTTCTGCAAGCTTTGCAGATGGTACTCCATCAACCTTTGACACGCTGAACAGATGATGGGGCCTCTTTTCCTGGGCAGCAAAGTAAAAAGGCAGATGGGCATCATAGGTGGAATAAGCCCAGCTTATTTCCTTTCTTCTAACTCTTCCAACTCCGGCTTAGTTGTGCTGTCCACTAAAGTAATTGCTTTCTGAGAGGCTGGACAGTGAAAATTCATGACAGGAAACAAATGATGACAGGTCCTCAGCTGAGTGATGAAAGCTTTATAACATATGAGTTAAAAAGTTAATTGCTGTCTGGTACGGCAAGCAAGGTTATTTCTCACGAACCTTAAGCAGTTTTTGATTTATGTCAGGTAGAACATTGCGAGGAATGTATTTGCAAGATGGATTGCATCCATATTTGCAAAATAGCCAACAATGATGTATGATTTGCTTCAGTTCCTGGTACTGGATACTCTTCAAATACAAGCTTTGATTGCAGAGCATCAATAAACACTGACGTTTGACTTTATCTTTTATGCTTTACCTGTTGACGTATCATATTAAGATCTGTTGGATCCATAACAGAGTGTAATCCTGATCTAGAACTGTCCAAAAACAACTTGTAAACGGGCAGATGGTAACATTTGGACCCATCCACAACTTAAAGTGATATTAAACCCAAAAGCAAACATGTTTGTTATATTTATATTGCAGCTTACCAGGCTTAAAGCGGAGGTCCACACAAAAAGTGAACCTCCCCTTTTCAGAACCCTCCTCCCCCCCATCCGGTGTCACATTTGGCACCTTTCAGGGTGGAGGGTGGTGCAGATACCTGTATAATACAGGTATTTGCACCACTTCCGGGAATAGACTCCCGTGGGAGTCACACCCCTTCACGTCACCCCTTTGCTCTCTTCTGGGAGAAACACTGGTCCCAGGAGACAGCGGGGACCAGTGAGGGCGCGCCGCGGGGCTCGCGCATGTGCAGTAGAGAATCGGGCAGTAAAGCCGCAACACTTCACTTCCTGATTCCCTCACCGTGGATGGCGGCGGGGGCAGCTAAGAGACGGGCGATTGCTCGGCCTCAGCTGCCGACATCGCGGGCGCGCTGGACAGGTAAGTGTCCATTTATTAAAAGTCAGCAGCTGCAGTATTTGTAGCTGCTGGCTTTTTTAAAAAAAAAAATTGGGTGGACCTCCTCTTTTTAAGGTGGCAGTATATTGTGTGCACGTTGCAGGTTTTACATGTGCTACAATTGAGCTAATGTGCATTTTACTGGATCCCACATCAAAGATGCAGTAAGCAGGACTTTTTCTAATTGACCACAGAGGCTATTCTTTTTAGCCCAGGTTCACACTGGGCTTCGGGAATGAAGCCGTGCGTGTTCAGCTGAATTCGCACAATTTCACTCCCGCTTGTCAGTCCCGATTTCGGCCATGATTACAGAGACATCTGTGCAGAAACTTGCACAGATGTCAATGTAAATCACGGGCTGAAATTGCAAAAAGTAGCACAGAAACTACTGTTTGAAATCGGCGCGGCGTCGCACCGATTAGGGCGGCGTCATTGCTGGCAAATGCCGCCGATTTGACATGCGATTTGACATGTTAAAACACAGCAGTGTGAACCAGGGCTCAAAAACATGTAAATGTAAATGAGGCAATAGATAAACCTATGACCAAGAAAAGAGATGTTTTATTGCACACCCTTGATCTTGTCAAGTAATCAAATACACTGTGAACAGTCTGTGCCCAGCCTGACATGGCACACAACATGTCATGCTCCAATCTGGGTTTATTGATGTAGCGTGTCACAAGTTCTGTAATGCCGCGTACACACGATCGTGATTCACGGCGGTGAAAACACCGCCGTGAATCACGACAGGAAAAACGAGGGAACGGCTTGTTCCCCCACACACGGCCGTTTTTCCCGTAATTTTTTCTCTTGACGAGAAAAACGACCATGTGTAGGCTCCGCGGCAGTGTTTCCCTATGGGAAAACTGCTGCGGAAAAAATTACAGGAATCACGACGAGAAAAATTGGAGCATGTTCTAATTTTTCTCGTCGTGATTAATCCCCGTCGGGAAAAACGTCAAAAAGCCCACAGACGATCGTTTTTCTCGTCCAAAGGAAAAAATTTAATTTTTCCCGACGTGAAAAATTATCGTGTTTAGGGTTTCAGAAGTTTTTCTTTTTTTTTTTTTTTTGCTCATATAAACAGTACTGTATCTGTTTTTTGTTTGTTTTTTTGTGAATGTTGTCATTACTGTCACGTTTAAAAAAAAAAAAGGAGCATGTGAATAACCATTCTTCGTGTTTTCAGGCATGGGTAACCCCTATGTGACATCTGCTCCAGCCAGTGTTTAGCCAATAGCCACTACCTGGAATTGCTCCAAGGTTGTTCTTGTGAACAAAGGAGACTTTATTTCATAGTTGTATGTTGAGCAAGTGCCAGTCACCACAGACCACATAGGCACATGCAGCTCAGGAGAAATCTCATGAACAGATTATATAGCAGAAAGTTGAAAGGCTTCTCAGTGACGGGAGAAAAATGTGGGTAGAGCGCTTAATAGGTGGTTTACCATTTTAAAAGTTTTCACTTTATTTTTTACCTACATAGCTACATAACTTCATATGTTTTCTTTAAGTGGAAATGTGCAAATTAGGGATGAGCTTCGTGTTCGAGTCGAACATACGTTCGACTCGAACATCGGCTGTTCGATCGTTCGACGAAGATCGAACGATTTGGGCCGTTCGCGCCAAATTCGAGTGACGCGAACGGCCCACAATGCACTATGCCATCGCAGTGTCATCCAGGCGCTGTGATTGGCCAAGCATGCACTGTGACCCCGCATGCTTGGCCAATCACAGCGCCGGCAGCGAGGAGAGCAATGATTGGCCACAGGCAGGATGCCTGTGGCCAATTATTGCTGAGGGTGTTTAGTACACGCCCCACACTATAAAAGGCCGCCAGCACGGCGGCCTAGTGTAGTGTGTTCCGGAGCAGGGAAAGACAAGCATAGGCAGGGACAGTGACATTTATTTCTTTCTTGCTTAACCTGGATTCCTTTAGTTTAGGGAAAGAGAAGGATAGGTAGGGAGAGTGTCAGTGTGTTTTACTGTGCGAGTCCTTGTTTCTAGGGACAAAGAAGGAAAGTGAGGGGATTTCTCCTTGTGCTATAGTGTGCTTTAAAAAAACATTTTTTCTAGGGACAGAAAACTCTAGGTAGGGAGAGTGTCAGTTTCTTTCACTGTGCCAGTCCTTATTTCTAGGGACAAAGAAGGAAAGTGAGGGGAATTCTCCTTGTGCTATAGTGTGCTTTAAAAAAACATTTTTTTCTAGGGACAGAAAACTCTAGGTAGGGAGAGTGTCAGTTTCTTTCACTGTGCCAGTCCTTGTTTCTAGGGACAAAGAAGGAAAGTGAGGGGAATTCTCCTTGTGCTATAGTGTGCTTTAAAAAAACATTTTTTCTAGGGACAGAAAACTCTAGGTAGGGAGAGTCAGTTTCTTTCACTGTGCCAGTCCTTGTTTCTAGGGACAAAGAAGGAAAGTGAGGGGAATTCTCCTTGTGCTATAGTGTGCTTTAAAAAAACATTTTTTCTAGGGACAGAAAACTCTAGGTAGGGAGAGTGTCAGTTTCTTCCACTGTGCCAGTCCTTGTTTCTAGGGACAAAGAAGGAAAGTGAGGGGAATTCTCCTTGTGCTATAGTGTGCTTTAAAAAAACATTTTTTCTAGGGACAGAAAACTCTAGGTAGGGAGAGTCAGTTTCTTTCACTGTGCCAGTCCTTGTTTCTAGGGACAAAGAAGGAAAGTGAGGGGAATTCTCCTTGTGCTATAGTGTGCTTTAAAAAAACATTTTTTCTAGGGACAGAAAACTCTAGGTAGGGAGAGTGTCAGTTTCTTCCACTGTGCCAGTCCTTGTTTCTAAGGACAAAGAAGGAAAGTGAGGGGAATTCTCCTTGTGCTATAGTGTGCTTTAAAAAAACATTTTTTCTAGGGACAGAAAACTCTAGGTAGGGAGAGTGTCAGTTTCTTTCACTGTGCCAGTCCTTGTTTCTAGGGACAAAGAAGGAAAGTGAGGGGAATTCTCCTTGTGCTATAGTGTGCTTTAAAAAAACATTTTTTCTAGGGACAGAAAACTCTAGGTAGGGAGAGTGTCAGTTTCTTTCACTGTGCCAGTCCTTGTTTCTAGGGACAAAGAAGGAAAGTGAGGGGAATTCTCCTTGTGCTATAGTGTGCTAAAGCATTCCTCATCAACCATCTTTGAAATCCTTGTTTTTTGGACAGTCAGGGAAATTGTCGTTGTGCTATTCTGTGCAAAAGCAATAATCCTCAACCATATTTAGAAATCCTTAAGTAAAGGGACAGAGAAGGACACCTGAAGGTAGCCCTTATTGCTTTTTTCCAATCTCCCTGCAGGCCATCTATTAGAATGTCTGGAAGGCAAACAAGGAGAGGCAGACAGTCAGGAGGCAATAAAAGAGGGCAAGCAGGCTCTGTGTCTGGGGGCAACAGTGCTGGTCGTGGACGCGGTGCATTGTCATCAGCACATGGCCATGGGACACGCTTGTCCTTCTTTTCGGCAGCTGGACATGTTGAGCCACATCATGCCGAAGACTTGGTAGAGTGGATGACCAAGCCCTCCTCCTCCTCCTCATCCTCTCTCACCCAGGCTCAGGGTACTGGCAAAGCAGCTGCCAAAGCGTCCTCTTCCCTGGTATCAATGTCAGACTCATCATCAGTCACTCCTTCCCTAGACCCACCATGTCCTCCTCCTGAGGAGTCCCCCAAACTGTTTGAGCACAGTGTTGGGTACATGCTCCAGGAGGATGCCCAGCGTTTCGAAGGGTCTGATGATGAAACCCAGCTACAGGAAGGCAGTAGCGTGAGAGCAGACAGAGGGGATGCTCAAGAAGGACACCAATCTGGCAGTCATGTTCCAGCAGCTGCAGCATACTGCCAGATTGGCTCCAGTGATGAGGAGGGAGGGGATGATGAGGTCACTGACTCCACGTGGGTGCCTAATAGGAGAGAGGAGGAGGATGAGGAGGAGGCACATCTCCAACGAGGCAGGATGCCCTTTGGTGGCCAGCGTAAGGGCAGTACACCGACGGAATCACACCGCAGAGCTCCGCCTGTGCAGGGCGCAGCCTCTGCCCGTCATTCAAAAAGTTCCTTGGTGTGGGCCTTTTTTAATTTCAATAAATTTTTATTGAAGTATTTTCACATACAGAATAATATCATGTAATAAGATATAATAAGATATAATAAGAAAACAAAAGAAAAAATTCTGTAAAGAGTTTCTTTGGTCACTGTAATTGATTACATAACATTCTGGGATAAGAAATGGAGACTGTTTCTATGCTGTCCCATGTAGTCCCCTGCTGAAAACTTGCATTGACTGGTAGCACCCGGCCCCGGCAAGCCGTCCCCCCCGCCCCCGGCACCCCGGTGGGGATCATGCTGTGCCATCCGGCGGAGAGCGACCCCCCACCCACACCGAGTCTCCACCCTGTGAGCAATAAGGGGCTATTCCCAAACATATTTCTAACATTGGCAGAGCCTAGTCACGTGTGTACACGTTAATATGAGAGGTGGATGGGTCTCGACCACAAAACTATCTTCAGAAGAGGTAGGTTTCATTAGAACATTTAAACAGACGTCCAAACCATAGGTAAATAAATCAAACATGAAAACAAACAGAAACATAAACATAAACATAAATGCAGCAAATAATAATTTTTAGTATTATTGCTAGACCATATTCCAACACTATGAATCAAACTGTGAGCATAAATTGAAAATCATGGAAGTCATGAATTGGAAATTATAGAAGGAGTTTGTTTGTATCATACCAGTCTATCCATTTTTTCCATAAAGCATCAACTTTCAAGTGATTATTTTGGGCCCTGGCATGCAACCTTTCATATGTAGAATGTGTGTTAGTAGTCATAATGACCTCATCTATGCTTGGGATCTGTTGGTCCTTCCAGTGTCTCATAAGTACTAAGCGGGCACTAAGGAGTAAATGGACCATTACAGTTTTGTTCTCGTGAGGTATGGATTCTATTGTCAGTGATAGTAGTGCAAGACCCGGGGAAATAGGTATTGGCGTATTTAGTACCTTTCCAATCAAATGGAACACTTTTTTCCAATAAGTCGCTATCCCTGGACAAGTCCAGAGGATGTGATACAGTGATCCCGTCGATCCACACTTCCTCCAACACCCATCAGGCGTCCGAGGGGAGAATTTGGCAATCCTGTAGGGCGTCAGATACCATCTTAGTATAATTTTTTGAGTTAATTCCCACAAGTTTGCACTCCCAGTCACTGCATAGTTAACTTGCATGGCATATTTCCAGTGTTCCTCTGTGTACTCACTGCCAAGGTCCCTTTCCCAGGCTATTATATTACGATTTCTATTGAAGTTGTGCTTGTCACCTAAAATATTATAAAATAAGGATATACCTTTGATCTTAGAGGTTGGTGAATTGAAGTATTGATTTACCTGCCACGGGAGATTTATCGCGACGGGGGGTGAGGTATTCAGATAGTTTAACAGTCTCCGATAGGTATAGTAATCTTTATCTGGAAGACCATATTCTATTTGGAGAGAGCGAAAAGTTTTGGGAGCAGGGCCTATTAATAAATGGTCTATTTGCGTAATCCCCCTCCTGACCCAAGCGCTGACGTCAATATTCGGAATAACGTTGGATATGCTCGCTAATGGTATCTGGACTGGTGTACAATGGACTTTTTGGAGGTTAGTGGACAACAGTTCCTTCCAAGCTGACACAGAAGCTCTAATGGTCGGTGACCAAACCCCGGGTTTAGCAGTTGCTTGTGGGCTGGCTAGAAGAAAATGGGCTAGGTTACCATTGTGGACTTGGGTTTTCTCGATCTCTATCCATCTATTGGTTACCTGTGGGGTGAACCATGGTTTAAGTTGAGTTAGTATGGCTGCTGAGTAATAATCTTTTAGTACTGTTAAACCTACCCCTCCCACCTTCCTAGTGGATGTTAACTTGGAAAAAGCACATCTCGACCTTTTGCCCATCCAAAGGTATTTATTAATTAAAGCCTGGGCTCTAGTGAAGAAACTGTTGGGAACCGGGATGGGCAGAGTCCTGAATAAATATAAGAATTGGGGAAGTACGAACATTTTGAAAGCTGCCAGTCTCCCTGACCATGATAGTTCTGTCTTTGATATATTCTGTAGTTTCTTGTGTAGGTTGTCTAAAAATTTTGAGTAGTTTTCCTTGACTAACTCCTTTGTAGAGGGGGTTAGTTGAATACCAAGGTACTTCATCCCTGAAGTGGTCCATCTGTATGGGTATCTACCAGACAATTCTCTCATTGTATCTTGTGGCACATTGATACTCATTATATACGATTTATCCTCATTAACCTTGTAGTATGAGATACTGTTAAATCGTTGTAGTACCTCATGTACCGAAGCCAGGGAAGTTTTTACATCAGTAATCATTAGGATAACGTCATCTGCGAATAGGCTGATGACGTGTGTTGAGTTTTTAAATTTGATTCCCTCTATGTGAGAATGGTTGCGAATGTGGCTCGCCAGAGGTTCCATGACCATGTTAAAGATCAGCGGGGATAAAGGGCACCCCTGGCGGGTCCCATTTGTGATTTGAAATGGTTTTGACAGCACCCCTGAATTAAATATCTGGGCAGATGGCTTAGTGTACAGCGCCATTATAGCGGAGAATATTGGTCCCTCAAACCCGAAGGACTGCAACACCCGTGACAAGTACCCCCAGTGGACTCTATCGAACACCTTCTCCGCGTCCAGAACTAGGAGCAGAGATGGCGTTCCTCGTAGGTTTGCTTGATGGATTATGTTAATTAAGCGTCTCGTGGCGTCAGACGTCTGTCGCCCTTTTGTGAATCCCGACTGGTCGGGATGTACGATTTGGGGGAGAATGTCCATCAGACGCATTGCTATCAATTTGGCATACAATTTCAAATCATTGTTGAGGGAAATTGGCCTGAAATTTTGGGGAGTGGATGGGTCCTTCCCCGGCTTCGGCAGGGTAATTATTAATGCTTTCAACATTTCAGGGGGAAAGGACGAAGAGGCAACCGCAGCATTGTAAACTTTTGATAAGTATGGTGCTAGGATAGTCTGGAAGGTCCTATAGTATTCTCCTACAAATCCATCTGGCCCTGGAGATTTATTTGCTGGAAGTGTATGAATAGCTTGTATGACATCGGAGGTCGTGAAGGGAGAGTTGAGTTGTGTAAGCTGTTCATGGCTGATCTGTGGGAGAGAAATGTTCTGTAAGAAATCCTTGATAAGGTCAGTGGAAGGTTGAGGTATAGTAGGGTCATGCGACAAATTGTATAGAGAGCTATAGTAGTGACTAAAGGCCTCTGCAATGTCATTGGGGTGGAATTGTTTTTCTTTGGTAAGTGGGTGGACAATAAAAGGAATTTTGGTCTTATACCTGGTACCTCTCATGCGTTGGGCCAATAGTTTCCCTGCTCTGTTCCCATTTGCATAATAATTAGTTTTGAGTCTTCTAGAGGACCTCTCAAATTCGCCTAATAAGAGCAAGCGTAAGTCATAGCGGAGTTGAAATAGTTGTTTTGAGATTTTAGGGGTGGGGGTGTTTTTGTTTTGTGTTTCTAGGCTTTGGATTTTCTGTGTTAGGTCTTGTAATTGTTTGCATTTGCATAATAATTAGTTTTGAGTCTTCTAGAGGACCTCTCAAATTCGCCTAATAAGAGCAAGCGTAAGTCATAGCGGAGTTGAAATAGTTGTTTTGAGATTTTAGGGGTGGGGGTGTTTTTGTTTTGTGTTTCTAGGCTTTGGATTTTCTGTGTTAGGTCTTGTAATTGTTTTTGCTGCTGCCTCTTCCTCCTCGCCCCCAGCTGAATAAAAATACCCCTCATATAAGCCTTATGGGCGTTCCATAACACAAAGTTATCATTGACCGACTGTTCATTATTTATAAAATATTGAGTCAGATGTTTTTCTAGCAATTCTTTAGTGTCTTTAGACTGCAAGAGAATGGGGTTAGCTCTCCATACTGGAGTCGGATTAGAAGAGAAAGCATCGGAGATGGTCAGAGTCACTGACGCATGGTCAGACCATGTTATGGTATTAATGACCGTGGATGTTGATCTAGCCAGCACGCCTTGATCCACTAAGAAGAGGTCCAGTCTAGAATAAGACTTGTGTGAAGCGGAAAAAAAGGTAAAATCCCTTTCACCTGCATGTAGGCATCGCCAAGCATCAAATAGGTCATTCTGGTGAATAGAAGGTTGAAGGCAGTTGTTAGTTCTAGTCCTGGGGCCTGAAGAAGTAGAGTCCAGAGTGGAATCGGGTATTAGGTTAAAGTCTCCACATACAATCAATGAGCCCTTTTGATGTTTCCTTATCTTGTTGATAACTTTGTTAAAGAATCAAATTTGGTTGGAGTTGGGGGCGTATACATTGGCAATGGTGTACTGTGAGGAATTAATTTCGCAAAGGATTATGATGTAGCGGCCTTGTGGGTCTTTTATCTCCTCTTGGAGTGTGAAGGAGACAGTGTCTCTGACTGCCACCAGAACTCCTCTTTTTTTTAACCTCTGCATTGGCAGTGAAAATATATGGGAAACTTTTATTGGAGCATTGTGGAGGATTATTGGCGTCAAAGTGCGTTTCCTGGACACAAAGTACATCGCTCTTAAACTGAACGGCCTCCTTCCATATAGATCTCCTCTTAGCAGGGTGATTAAGACCCTTTGCATTTATGGACAAAAATGTTATCCCCATGGTTGTAAGGAGTTTTTGCCAATAGAGAGGTGTAGATCAAAGTTGTGTAATACAAGTGACCACGGCACCCTCCTGTGGCGAGAGGTGGTAGTGTAATGGACATATGTTATTTCTAGATGGATCCTGATATACGTACTCACTATTCGGTGTCTTAGTTGAAGTTTGGATAGTTGCTGGGTTCTGAGATATAGCTTCCTTTGGAGAATCGGCTTCATCTCCCCAGGTCTTCCTGTTAGACCATGTGCATGCTTCGGTGCTAGATGCTGCATTACAAAAAAAAAAACTGAAAAACAATAGACAAAAAAGAAAAACGCAACCAGAAGGAAACGACCGCTGCATATTCTGCAGCTTAAGGTCACTTGACTTAAAGGGTATAAACATTGTTCTCAGGAACTGAGAAAAACTAGTGAGAGTTTACTCTCGGGTGCAGCTATAGCTGCTCAAGTGTAAACAAGGGCGAGTCCAAGTGCGAAAGAAACTTTACTCTTCCAGGGCTCTTATGGCAGTATTTGCAATTTCCAAGGGCTAGTGCTTTGTGCCATTTTGTGCGTTCACTTTCTGCCACTCAGGTTCCTTGTGGGGGATATGTTTGTTAGACACCGCCCGACCCTCCGGTTCCGGGATGATCTGCCATTTTTTAAGTTGCTGCAATCCTTTTTCCAAAGAATCTATAACAAAGGTGGCGTCATCTTTAGTTATTGTAAGTTTGGTGGGGTATCCCCACCTGTAACTGATCTTGTGATTTCGCAGGGCCTTAGTTATGGTGTTAAGGTCTCTTCTTTTTTGGAGAGTGTGCTGCGAGAGGTCTGCAAAGAATTGCAGGTGTTGATGCTGCAGGGGGATTTGATCTTTGTTGCGCATGGCTGTCATGAGTTTGTCTTTTGTATAGTAAAAATGTAGCCGCAGGATGACATCCCTCGGTACTTGATTAGGGAGATAGGATGGTTTGGGCAAGCGGTGAATCCTGTCTATGGAAACATCCAGCTCTGTAAGGTCAGGCAGGATGTCTTTGAACAGGGCTGTGGCAAATGCTCTTAGTTCCCCTTGCTGCACTGTTTCAGGGATACCTCTTATTTTTAAATTGTTCCTTCTTGCCCTGTCTTCCATATCTGCGATCTTCGTTTTGAGTCCCTCTATCTCCTCCCCACGCTCATCATGTGCGTCAACCAAGTCATTAATAGTTTCCGCAAATTCTCCCATCTTATTTTCCACGTGGTCTACCCGTGCTTCAACCCCTTGGATCTCCTTAGTAAATTTCTGCATACATGTCACAAGATCTGTGTGGAGCGAGCTCCTGAGCGACAGTAACATATCTTTTAATACCGTGTCCATGACTGGTTGATTTTTTGTGGGGAAAACCTCTATGCTGTCTGGCAGCTCCCTCGTGTCCTCCCCAGAGTCTATGTCAGGGCCTGGGCCTGTGTTCAGATCGCATCCCGTGCCATCCATCCGGAATCTAGCCTTAGCCGGGCTAGCGGATTGCGGGGTTGCAGGTAGGGAGTGTGAGCTGTTAGGGGAGCTCTCAGTACTGCTATGTGAGGCGGGATGCGAGCGGGGATGTGTGCTCTGGGCTGGGGTGGATGAGGCGCCGGCGCCATTTTGCCTACCTCCATGCATCCCCCATGCATAAAAGTCTGTCAGTTTCTGCGGTCTCCTTAGCTCCTTTCTTTTCCTGGTCATGGTCCACAGGTTGTGCGGCTACAGAACGCTCTCTTTCTGGTAGATTAGTGTCCCTCAGTAAGTTGCTTTTAGCCGCGATGTGTGCCTGGTTCACAGAGCTCAGCTCTCACGCCGCCATCTCGGTCCGCGGCTAGCCACGCCCCCGGTGTGGGCCTTTTTTGAGGCTAGTGCATCAGATCGCACAGCTGCTGTTTGCAACATATGTCTCAAGCGTATATCGCGTGGCCAAAACATCAGCCGCTTGGGTACCACATGCCTGACCAGACATATGTTGACCTGCCATGCAGCTCGTTGGCAAGCCTACCTCAAAGACCCACACCAAAGAACAAAGCGGACCTCTCCTTGCACCGCATCAGCTGGGATCTCCAACCCCACTATAACTTCAGTCCTCTCTGAAACATGCACTGAGAGGAATGAAGGTGTAGAATTAGGTGTGTCACAGCCAAGTACTTGCGGCCACTCTGCTAGCAGTACACCGACGTCCGATTCTAGCAGGCAAATTTCCCTGCCCCAGCTGCTGGACCGTCGAAAGAAGTTCACTCCCAGCCATCCACATGCCCAGCGGTTGAATGCTAGCTTGGCTAAATTGCTAGCGCTTCAACTGCTGCCTTTTCAGTTGGTAGACTCGGCCCCCTTCCGTGAGTTTGTGCAATGTGCGGTTCCTCAGTGGCAGGTTCCCAAACGCCACTTTTTCTCACGGAAGGCTATTCCGGCTCTCTACCGGCATGTGGAAGGCAATGTCTTGGCCTCACTGGACAGGGCGGTCAGCGGTAAGGTGCATATTACCGCTGACTCATGGTCCAGCAGGCATGGACAGGGACGTTACCTTTCTTTCACGGCCCATTGGGTCACTCTTTTGGCAGCTGGGAAGGATGCAGGACAAGGTGCAGTAGTGTTGGAGGTTGTTCCACCGCCACGCCTCCAAAATGCTACTACTGGTTGTGACACACCTCTCTCCTCCACCCCCTCCTCTTCTTCTTCCTCCATGGCCTCTTCCTGTGGTTTGTCCTATGAACCAGCGGTGCTCCATAGCCATTCACGGGGCTACGCAAGTACGCAGGCAAAAAGATGCCATGCCGTGCTTGCGCTGGTGTGTTTGGGGGACAGAAGCCACACTGGGGCAGAGGTCCTGTCTGCTCTGCAGGGCCAGGCCGAGAGGTGGTTGACGCCACGCCAGCTTAAGCCAGGAATGGTGGTTTGCGACAATGGCACCAACCTCCTCTCCGCCCTCCGACAGGGACAACTGACCCATGTGCCCTGTGTGGCTCACGTCCTTAACCTGGTGGTGCAGCGGTTCTTGGGCAGGTACCCGGGCTTACAGGATGTCCTGAGGCAGGCCAGGAAAGTCTGTGTGCATTTCCGCAGATCTTATAATGCCAGTGCTCGCCTGGCTGAGCTGCAAAAGGAGTTGAACCTGCCCAAGAACCGCCTTATATGTGACATGCCCACCAGGTGGAACTCAACGTTGGCCATGCTGCAGCGGCTGCACACGCAGCAGAGGGCCATCAATGAGTACCTGTGCGACTACGGCACCAGGACAGGGTCAGGGGAGCTTGGTTTTTTTTCTCCACGCCAGTGGGGCATGATCAGGGATGCATGCACTGTCCTGGCACCATTTGAGGAGGCCACGAGGATGGTGAGCAGTGACAGTGCATGCATCAGTGACACTGTGCCTCTTGTCCACCTGTTGGAGCACACGCTGCGTGGAATAATGGACAGGGCACTTGAGGCAGAACAGAGGCAGGAAGAGGAGGACTTCCTTG
The DNA here is from genome assembly GCA_029206835.1 of Rana muscosa. Classification (NCBI taxonomy): domain Eukaryota; kingdom Metazoa; phylum Chordata; class Amphibia; order Anura; family Ranidae; genus Rana; species Rana muscosa. The sequence continues at coordinate 1,016,694,728 of CM055116.1, forward strand.
CCTCTCAAGGCCCCCTTTACCCAGACAGTGTTACTTCTGTCCCACCCATCGCACAGGAAGAGGAAGAGGAGGAGGAGGAGGATTGTGTCAGCATGGAGGTGGAGGCTGGCACTCAGCATCATCAGCAGCAGTCTTTTAGGGATGATTTACAGTCCCAAGAAACCAGTGGACTTGTACGTGGCTGGGAGGAGGTGGCTGCGGATCATGTCGTCCTTAGTGACCCAGAGGACTCCGGAGCGAATGCCTCAGCAAACCTACGCTGCATGGCCTCCCTGATCCTGCAAAGTCTGCGGAAGGATCCTCGTATTCTTCGGATCAAGGAGAGGGACCATTACTGGCTGGCCACTCTCCTTGATCCACGGTACAAGGGTAAGGTTGCGGACCTTATGTTACCTTCGCAGAGGGAGCAGAGGATGAGACAACTCCGGGAGGCCTTGCAGAAAGGTCTGTGCAACGCGTTCCCAGAGACTGGGAGGTTACAAACTCCTGGTCCTGGACAACGAGTTGCTGAGGCTTCGGCCAGTCAAAGAAGGAGCGGCGGGGAAGGTGGCCGTCTGACCGATGCGTTCAGACAATTCTTTAGTCCGCAGCCCCAAAGTATGATCGGTTCCAGCAACCATCGCCAGCGTCTGATAAACATGGTGCAGGAATATCTAGGGGCAAGGTCAGACTTGGACACCTTCCCCACCGAAAATCCTCTGGCTTACTGGGTCTTGAGGATGGATCACTGGCCAGAGCTTGCACAGTATGCAATTGAGCTACTGGCCTGTCCTGCATCCAGCGTTCTTTCGGAACGCACATTCAGTGCTGCTGGAGGATTTGTCACGGATCACAGGGTGCGCCTGTCCACCGACTCGGTTGATCGACTGACTTTCATCAAGATGAACCAGTCTTGGATCACCACCAGCTACCACACACCTGATGCTGATATAACAGACTAATTGATTTTAACATGTCACATCCCTTCAAGACTGATGCTGATGCTGAGTGCCTGTGCTGTTATGTTGACTGGCTATCCTCCTCCTCCGAGTCCTCAATGATACGATTGATGATGATAGCTTGGAAGATCATTTTTGTTTATGGGTGCAGCCACCAGTGGCTAAGGCCCAATTTTTCAGCCCCTGTTTTACAGGGGCGTGTAATTACAATTTTTTTAGCAATAATTTGCCATAGGGCTCATTGCTGTGCTCCAAGTACAGTATCTGTGAAGGGTTGGAGTGTTGTGGCACCAGTGCCTAAGGCCCAATTTTTCAGCCCCTGTTCAAAAGGGGCATGTAATTACAATTCTTGATCTAATAATTCACAGCAGGGCCCATTCCTGCACCCACCAAGAGTAACTCTGAGGGCTTACAGTGTTGTGGCAACACCACCACCACCACCACCACCACGAAAGGCCCAATTTTTCAGCCCCTGTTCAACAGGGGCATGCAATTACAATTCTTGATCTAATAATTCACAGCAGGGCCCATTGCTGCACCCACCAAGAGTAACTGTCAGGGCTTACAGTGTTGTGGCACCAGCACCACCATCAAAGGCCCAATTTTTACTACCACTGTTCAACAATTATATGTAATTAAAATTCCTGATATAATAGTTGACAGCAGGGCGTTCCAGCACCAACCAAGAGTAACTGTGAGTGCTTACAGTGTTGTGCCAACACCAACAACTAAGGGGCCTATTTCTGCAGAGTATATACGGCAGGTCCCTACTTTCAAACATCCAACTTACAAACGACTCCTACTTGCAAACGCAAGAAGACAACAGGAAGTGAGAGGAAATCTACCACTAGGAAGGAAAATTCTCTCCTGTAAGAATAAATATGGGAGAAAGGTGTCTCCTCTGTACTGATGCTTTATCAGCAATCCTTGTTTCAAGAAAAACACCACATTTCAAAAACAGTTGTCATTGGGACGGAAAGTGAGGTGAAATGTTCTGAACAGGGGCACAGACAGCAAAACAAATGTTACAGGGGTGATAACCCTTACCTATGTTTTCCAAAAAGTTTAAAAATAGATTTCTGGGCTGGAGCTACACTTCAACAATGTACCTGTTCAAAATTACAAACAGATTCTACATAAGAACAAACCTACAGTCCCTGTCTTGTATGCACCGCCTGTATACGGCTGTTCAGAGTATATAGGGCCTTTTTTATTTTATGTGCGGGGTTCCCCTTAATATCCATACAAGACACAAAGGGGCTGGTAATGGGCTGGGGTAGGGGGGGGGTCATGGGGTAGCTATGCCATTTTTCTTAAAGATTTTCATCCATATTACCGGGAGCAGACATTACATTAAAGCCGCAAGCAGTTTTAAATGGCTTTTTTTTCCTTTAGAAGTGTCATTTTGTGCAGGGACAGTTCTAAACACGGGAAACACGTGGCACTTCACAGGCATACTTTAGACACCCCCCAGGTACGATATTTAAAGGAATATTTGACTTTTTTTTTTTCACTTTATGCATCATTAAAATGACTGCTCCCGAAAAACGACCGTTTTTAAAACTTATTTTTGCATTGATACATGTCCCCTGGTGCAGAACCCGGGTTCCCAAACCCTTTTTAGGACAATAACATGCATAATAGTTGTTATAATTAGCACTTTAGAATTCGAACGTTCGCATCCATTGTATTTAATAGGGTTCTAATGTTCGTACGAACTTTCGGTCCGTTCGCGGGTTCTGGTGCGAACCGAACCCGGGGGTGTTCGGCTCATCACTAGTGCAAATCTTTTAAGCTGCAATAGACCAAATGAGGAGTGATTTTTGCAACCTCTACTTCAATGTTAACTATTTATAATATTGGTGGGATGGATTGATAGAGAGTAATTGAAAGACTAAAATATGTACCATTTTAAAAAAACAAAACAAATGCTTCCTTTTTAAAGCTGGCCATACATATGAAAAGGTAAAAATCGCGTGATCACTGGTAAAACGAAAGATCTGCCTTTTGATTGCCTGATCTTTTCCAAATATCTAGTCTTGGAGGAAATTTATTTCAAACTTTTCATTACTCTTTATTTATGTATCCCAGTAAGACTATCAGCATAGCTTTATTGGACTACTCTAAAGTGGTATTTCTAATACACATGGACTATCTGATCTGCTCCCAGCCCATTTTTTTTTTTTTTTTGTTCTTTGCTTTCTTCCATCTTTTTATTCCTGATCTAATTTGCTTATTGTAGTAAAAGTTATAATTGGCTTTTTGTTTAACAGATGGACACGCTTGAGTTTATGGAAGAAGAAATTAGTGGAATGGCAAGATGTCCATATGATGCCAAGCATGCCAACGTAGCTCTGTTTGCAGGTATGCCAATTATCCCTTTCCATATCCTAGATATTGTTCAACATTAGTTTTTCAATGGTTATAGTTTTTCACCACAATCTAGGAATGGTCACCTTCTGGGTCATTAGTATGGTTGTTGTTGGTTTCTTTTTTACTTGATGAAATACAGTAATGTTTTATAGCAAACAATCCAGTCAGGGGTGTTTGTATGACTTTTTGACCCATGGCTATGACTAAGGCTACAAGCCGAAACGTGTAAGCCCTGTATTATTCTGTGACACACCTGGATTAATAAATGTATTCATTGTGTAAGATCGAGCTGCTGGCTTTTTTATCTACATTTTATCATTGGCATGCTGATCATAGCAATATTGGTCTTTGTAAATTCTTCTTCAAGCTTGTTCAAAGTCCAATAACCCATAGCAGCCAGTGAGATTTAAACATTTTCCCTTTAATATGAACTAGCCCTCTTATGCCATTCACAGCTTGAATTTCAGCCAATTCAAATGGGTGGCCCTGTCAGAATCATCCAGCTCAACAAAAGTAAATTTAAAAACTGAGATGGGTGAAAATCTATAAAATCTTGAACAGTAACTGTGTAGTATAAGATGCAGTCACTGGGTACAGTAGCCAGCAATGTAGATTTCCCCATCCACACTGTTAAGAGTGGATGGGGCAATCAATTTATTTTTTCTCTTTCGAAATCTCACTGTGTATGGCTAGCATTCGCCTCCAGGATACATTGTTTTTTTTTTACTAAAGGCAAATCCACATTGAAGTGCAGTCGCTGTAGATCCGAGGGGGACATGCAAGGAAAATAAAAAACAGTATTTTAGCTTCCACATGATTGGATCATAAAATCAGCAGAGCTTCCCCTCATTTCCCCCCCCCCTCATATCTACAGCGACTGCACTTCCAAGTGCACTTTCAAGTGCACTTGTAGTGCAAAGTGGATGTGCCTTTTTAGTAAATAACCCTCATTATGTAGTCTATAGAAGTTGATTATCGTTTTGTATACCCCCAACAAGGGCATAGAAATGTTGGCATTAAGACCTGCCAGCTCGGTTGCCTTTGTCTCAGCAGAGTATATCTCAGCAGGAATAGAGTATAAAGAGACTGAATGGAATGCTGATATAAACATTAGCGACTGTTTACTTACATATTACCTCCCGTAACTCATTATTGCTTTGCAGCATATGTTGTTTCTATCACGTAGTGTATTAAAAGGGGGGGGGGAGAGGTAAAATAATCAACAGCTTTATTTTAATGAGCACTAAACTTAATTCTGAAGTTTAATGTCGTGTGCACCATGTTGAAATTGTGGCCTGTATTGGGTAAGGAACTGTCTGCCATTTGGGTACAATTTTGATTAGGCTTTTATGTACTCTTTTAAGAAAGTATACTACTTTCATTGTTAAAGTGAAATGTCAGACGTAATTGGAAATATTACTTTAAACGTTTAGAAAGGTCAGTGAATACATTTCACATTTGCATCTCGAGGTCGTTTGTTAACTTTTTATGTTTTTTTTTTTTTTGTTTTTCTTGGTTAATATTTTTTGTTTTATATTGTTTGGGAGGAGGGGGATTTGTAAATAAGGCTAAACATGCGATAATATGCCATCAACGCTGAAAGAGCACAATTTGTCACCCTCTTAGCTAAATGATGTCTGTATAAATATTTCATTAGATATCAATTTTTTTAGACCACTGCACAGAAATCTGAGATGTATACAGTAATGCATCAGATGGCTCTGTATGTTACAGGAGGTAGGAATGCCACTCTCTACTATGCAATTGATTTACTAAAGGCAAACGACTGTGCACTATGCAAGTGAAGTTGCACTAATTTTTGCCAGCGCTTAGTTAAAGAAGAAGTAAACCCTCTGGGGGGAAAAAAAAACACCCTGCAAGACAAAGGCATAATGAGCTAGTTTGCATAGCATACTAGCTTATTATGAATTACTTACCTGAGATCGAAGCCCCCGCATGCGCGTGGGAGCCGCCAGTCACGGCGCGATCGGCCAAAAAAACTACAAGCTCAGTGCGCCTGCGCTGTAGACATCGTGCCTGTGTTTTTTGCAAATATCTCCTAAACCGTGTAGGTTTAGGATATATTTCTTGCACTTACAGGTAAGCCTTAATCTAGGCTTACCTGTAGGTAAAAGTGGTCTGTAAGGGTTTACAACCACTTTAATGTGGTGCAGCTCTATCATCCAATCCTGTGCAAGCAAAAATTTAGTTTTGTATTTTATTTTCCTTGAACCTGTTTGGGTATTCTATACAAAGTGAAGCTTCACCACATTCACTAAGCTCTGGGGAAAATTAGTGAGTGCACAAGCCATTTGCCTTTAGTAAATAAACCCCAATGTATACACATGTATAACATGTATATCATTTGACAGTCTTGCTCCCACAATGGTATTGTGGCTAAAGGAACAGCGCTTCAATAGAAGGGTTGACGTGGCAAATTTGTTACCATCCAGAGAATTCCCCTCAATTTCTGCACCTTTTGATATTGGGACAAAGTGGCCCATTCACCCTGCTAAACTATGCGGCACAATGCATGTTTTTGTGCATTGAGGTGCATTACAGTAGGCTGTCCATTCAAAATAGCTTGCAAACCACCCAAATGCACAAAAAAGTGCAACTGCCATCGCACACATCATGCAACAAACGTGTGTAATTGGTGTGCCATTATGGTGTCATGTCCTGCGTAACATGCGTATTATGCCCCCGTTGCCAAACTGCATCTGTGGTAATGGGCCTGAAATATTATGAATTTTAATCACAAAGGGCAACAAAAACCTGACAGAGCTTCTAACCTTTCCCAAATCTATCCAACATAAAAAGAAATTAGATTTAACATAAGAAAATATTTGCCAAAATTTTAAATCAAAGGTAACTATTTTTTAGTATTGATTTCCCAAGCTGAATTGGGCCGTAATCCAACAATAGGACTGCCTACTGTAAATTTACAGGCAATGATAAAGCATCAACCTTGTGTGGATCTTGCCTACCAACAAACCAGAAAAGATAATGCTTTTCAATTGGTACTCTAATCAGAAAGGACTCTGCGGAGGAACAAAATATTGTGCTTCTATATACATAGAATGCCTGGGACAGATATGGATAATTGAATCTTATCTTTAATTTATTGCAATAATAAAAATATGATCAGTTTTAGTTGCAAAAGCTTTGCTTTTTCATCTTTTTTTTAGAACACATGTTTGGTCTTGGTGACACAAAATATTTGTTCCTTTGCAGAGTAATCCCAAAGCACACACATTGAATAGGGAATTTATTTGATAGATCCTTGATAGATGTGCATGAACAAAATCTTATTGTTTTCGAAATAGAAGGATCTCATCACTGCCCTAGACCCCAGGGTAGCCTATTAGATTATATATTATATGCCGTAGATGTTTTACTACTAACCCCAAGTGGCCTTGTAGAAACTTTTCATTTTTTATGGTGCTTTAGCTCCCATTTTATGCCTTTTCCTATTAGTGTGTGTGTATTGTATAATACGCGACCACAACTGAAATGTGCCCCAAAGGTATCAATCAACTCCATGTTAGACTCTCCTCCCTGACTTGAGAGGAAGGTATTTGAGTGCTTGATAGAGCCAAGTCCCGAGCTGTTTTTCATTACTTTACCTCAGCTTGAACAAAATAAAGAAAATGATGGGAAAAAAGTAATCCAGAGGGGATAATGAGAGTGGAAAGAAGATAATTTCCCATGACTCGTACTAGCCTTCAGCCTCATCCAAATGACCACGTAAAACCAAGTGTGTTTAGGAAAGTAACTGATGTCATGTACGATGGTTGGATAACCATGATCTGGAACTGAATTGCGTACATGTCAGTATTTGATTTTGCTTTCAGCCTGTAAGGGAAAGTGGCATGTTTATTTTGGTACCATTGTGGGTGTCAAAACATTGTAAAGTAAAATTAAATTATAGTGTGCTTTATTTTGAATAAATTAGCTAAATCACCCTTAAAGAAGAAGTTCACCTTTCGCATCCCTGATCTGACAGCTAGTGGGGAACTCTCCCCCCCCCCACTAGCTATCATAATTTTAAAAAGAAGGCGGCCAAGCAGGGCTCTGCTTCACTCATTCAGTGTCACATTGTGAATTGAAAACTGCAAGGTCCGGCAGCCTTTGGGGCTGTCGGCTTGTAGTTATCAATGAACTACCATGACGCTGTGGAGCGCCGTGGTAGTTCATACTCTCTTCCTGTTAAATTGTAACTACGGGCACACAAATACACTGGCAGATCTGCTGGAGACCTACATGGCACCAGCAATCTACGGATCACTGATGCAATGCTTTACAGATAAAAATAAATGCATTTATTATTTTTTTTCTAAAAAGTTAACTTGTCCTTAAGCCTTGCAAAAATTCTAATCGTTGGAAGAGATTTTGACCTTGTTTTCACCTGTGTAACGATATCGAAGTTTGAGGTATGATACTGCTCAGTGGCGGCTGGTGTTTGTTCTTTTTTTTTTTTTGGGGGGGGCTTCAAACACCCCCTCCCCCGCATGGGAGGATGGTCGGTCGGACATCAGAGCCCTGCACTTACCCCATCTAGGTGGCAGGCAGGGCATCCTACGAGCGACGGTGGTTTCCTTTGCGTTTTCTCCCCCTTTGAATCACAGCGGCTTCCACTGTGCATGTCCTCCCGTCTCCGCCTAGGAGTCCAATAGGATCGCTTGTTCTTTCAGCCAATCGGGTGACGTGTCCCAGGACCCACTTCCTGATTGGCCAACAGGAGAATCTGTGTGAAAATAGTGAATATTCATTCGCTATTATCACACAACTGGGTGGGCTTCGAGCACAAAAGCACCCCCCCACCCATTGGAATCCATGCATCCGGCACCCCGCATGTAGATTAGGGGGCTAGACGCATGGATAGGGGGGCAGCGCCCCTAATAGATGGGCCGCCACTGATAATGCTACTTACTACTGCAACATCTGTAGCAGGGGAACGCAGCCTGGGGCCCTCCATCTGTTGTGGAACTACTTTTTTCATGAGTCATTGCAAGGCTGACAGTTACAATTGCTCCCAGAGGCATGACGGGACTTGTAGTTCTGCAACAGCTGGAGGGCCCCAGGTTGCCTACCCCTGATCCATAGGGTACAGTAGATCTCAGTAGAGGCTTTTGGTAGACCTTTCAGGGGTAACTGTTAAGCTGCTCATAGATGACGGCTTCCCTCATCAAAACATTGTTTGAAGGAGGGTAAGGGAACATGTGCTTGTGTATCCTGCTCTTCAGCTGCCAGAATACACTGATCATCACTGCAGCCAATTTTCCAACAGTCCTGTTTGAGAGGCGTAGATCACTAGATCAACTCCTCCCGAACAGGAATGGCAATAGGTGAATGGAAAGCCAGCTTTAGTGAGTTTGGATGGTTTTATGGAGTTCATTGAATGAGGTGAAGCTCTGCTGACTTCCATTATCCAATCATGTGCAAGCAAAACATTTTTTTTTCCCTTGCATATGATTGAGTATTCTTTGCAAAGTGAAATTTCACCACACTAAAACTCTGGATAATTCCTTTTCAAAGTACAAATTCCATGCAAAGTGAAGAGCCTATTTGCCTTTAGTAAATCAATCCCATGGTGTCTGCAGTGTTTATATTCTTTGTATTTATCGTCTTAGCTTTTTAGTTCTGACCATCTAATGAGCTTCAGACGTAAAAGAATGGATGTAAATGTAAATGCACTAAACAAACAAAAAAAAATGTTGCTATTCCAGAGATGGTTATTTAGCATATCTTCCTATAAGCTGTATGATTTACTGATTTGCAGTTTATTTAAATGTTTTATTCCCTTTGACCTCCCGACATTGTTTAAATAATTTTCAGCAATCTGGTATAAATATGAAGAGGATAAGTAGAGGATAACTGAAATTAAGCATTGTTTGTGCCTGAGGATCTAAATTAGCATAGGATTTCTGGAATAATACCTATGTCGGCCTGTTTTCCGATGCTTGCCAGGTTGAACAGCGATTCACTTCATCTGAAGTTCTTCTGGAAACAATCAGCCATAAGACTCAAATCCATCGGAAACCTGGCCTCATTAGTTTTTCAGGGAGCTACATATTTTTCCCTATTACATCAACCTCATAATCTTCTACAAATAAGCAAATGTAATGGAGATCTTCAGGTGCAGCCGTGTGCTGTGGAACTGAAATTGCACCCTGGCTAATAAGGGGATTTAGTCCATTAGTCTGGTAAAAATGACATGTGAGCATGCCATTGTAGTGTTTTCCACCACGCACCATAGACTTGTCCAGACCCTGCTGTGGTGTAAGAAATATGAGCTCATCATTTGTCTCAACCACTGTTCATAGTTCTATAGGAGACATGTAGAAATGTTTCCGATATAAAATATAAACCTCAACCTTTGCTGTTCTCTATAATCTACAGTCATAATACTGACACGCTCTAGATGAAATATCCTATAGTAGTATTTATAAAAGACTTATAATAATAATAGCCCCTGATATTCATATTCCAGCTGTAAAATCATACAAGTGTCACAGGGGAAACAGGATCAGCAGGCTAACCCAGACTTCCCTTTGCCAATAACAGACTTTAGTGCTTCCAGGGGAATTCAAAGAAGCTTCCTGGCCAGATGGGATATCTAAGCCTGGCAGCTTGTTCTGGGTGTGCCCTAGGTATTTGTGATATCATTAGATTTAATTTTGTGTTTACAGATTTTTCCTAATGTAACCTTAACTTGGGGAAAAAGTAGAGGAGTCCATCTTCAGTGAAATCCAGATGTCAGAAGATATCTAGTGATATAGGCAGCAGTTTCTGTTCAAGTTGGGCTTTGTCCTGCCCCTTCTATTTCATGGGCCTTGCTATTGGCCTTACTTTTGACCAGCTAGGCTGACCATCACATTTAAAGTGTAATGTAGAGGTGGGAGGACAGGAGTAGTTGAGATCTGCATAAAGCTTTAGTTGCCTACATCAGTGTTTCTCAACTCCAGTCCTCAAGGCGCCCAAACAGGTCATGTTTTCAGGCTCTCCATTGTTTTGCACAGGTTATTTGATCAGTTTAACTGCTTTAGTAATTCCCACAGCTGTTTCATCTGAGGGAAATCCTGAAAACATGACCTGTTGGGGCGCCTTGAGGACTGGAGTTGAGAAACACTGGCCTACATGTCTGGATATAATGATCATCTTGACATGTACTTTTCTTTTTCGTACATCACGGGACACAGAGCGACTTAGTCATTACTAATGGGTTATATAGATTACCTTCAGGTGCTGGCACTGTCCAATTCCAAACCGGAAGTACCCTCCCCTATATAAGCCCCTCCCATCCGGGAGCACCTCAGTTTTTTGCCAGTGTCTAAGGTGTTGGCCAAAGAGTAACATGTGTTTTCACTGGGCTTGCGTACAGGTTCTTTTGGGCCTTAGTAAGCTGTTCCGGATCCCACCAAAAAAGCTTCATAGCTAAACGGTCGGTACCCGGGCCTTGCAGCAGAAGAGCAAGGTTTTGCCTGTAATGCCTCTCTTAGGAGGGCTGGACCCTGGGATCCAGAGCTCTGGTCATACCCACGACCAAGATGTTGTCTGTGCAGGGTGCTATACAGGTCCAGGGGAGTGGAATCCTTGGGAACCCGGTCCCTGAAGATTTAATTACAATGCCTGCCGTGATAGGTGAAGTTTGGGCTTCTGTGGACCAAACAAAGTCCTGTGGCGGGGATCAGGTAAGTGGGGGCCCCCAGGAACTTGGTTCTATTGGGGGACCCCCAAGCCTAATTTGTCTTTCTGTCTGTTACCTAACGGTATTCCCGCTAATATCTGTGTATGCCTGTAACTACTGAAAATGTAAAATTTTAATAGTAGTCAAGAAAAAAAAAAAAGGGACCGCGGTACCTGTGTTAAACCACTAGAGGCCGCTGTAGTCCATTTTTCTTGTCATGTGGATCTTTGGTTTTCTCAAGTCAAAAGATCCAGGCAGTTGGTAAGTTTCTCTGTGGGAATCCACTTCCTCTGCCCTGTTGCTGAGCTCATCCACCGCACAGGCCCTCCGGCAAAAAGGGCCCTGGCTCCTAGTCCCTGTTTGATTTCGAAAAGGGCGCCAATGGCGCACGGGCGCGCGTGCGGGCGCGTGCACGCGCCTCCTATGAAAAAAAAGGGGCGGGCGGGTGGATGACGCTCGATGCGCGCCACGGCGCTTCTGCGCATGTGCAGGCGTCCCAGCTTGTATAAAGACACAGTACAAGTGTCAGCTGGATGCAAACAGAGCTAGCAACAAACAGTGGCACACAGAGGCGGTTGATGCAGGCATCCCCATAGAAAGGCACTTTAGTGGACACCAGCTGGTATATAGCAGCAACTATGTTAGACTATTACCAGCAAAAATTGGTGTATGACGACGGGAATACCTCAGCTTTGTGCTTAAAGGATATGTCGTCCAGACGCTCCGGAAATAGGTCTTCCAGGAAGCCAAAGGGGTCTCCATCGGGCTCTGAGGATATTGGGCATGCTTGTACTGCACCAATCTCCCCTGAGAATTCAGAGGTCAGTAGCCGTAGAAACCCCGCAGGAGTGCCTGGTGCTGTGGCTGTCCCCAGTCCACCTGCTCCTGTGTATATATAACAGAGGAGGTTTTATCCTCAACTCTGGGAGGATTGGAAGAGAGATTAACAGCATTGATCGCTGCTTCCCTGTCACAGGGAAAGCGCGTCCGATCTCCGTCTCCTCCTTCAGAGTGCCTGTTAGTGGAGGAACAGTCCCACACAGAGATCGACCTACCTGAAGGGGATCAGGATGAGGTTGATTCAGTTATGGAGGAATCAACAGTGGAAGAACCTTTCTCAGCATCTCAGGCTGAAAGATTATGGGTTCAGTCTCTGACTAACATGGTCCGATCAGCATTTAAAATGCCTCTGGCGGAACCACCATCCACTACGGTTTCCTCGCTGGGGTCGCTAAAAGCTCCCCAGGCTGTCTGTTCCTTCCCAATCCACCCTTTATTAGAAGGGCTTATTTACCAGGATTGGGAGCATCCTGATAAAATATTTGCTCCCCCAAGAGATTTCCGGTGATCTATCCCATGGAGGATAAGTTCATAAAAAAATGGAGGGTCCCTTCAGTGGACGCAGCCATCTCTTCTGTTAACAAATCACTGACATGTCCAGTAGATAATGTTCCAATGTTCAAAGACCCAATAGATAAAAAAATTGGAGTCTTTACTAAAATCTGCTTTCTCTACAGCAAGCATGGTGACACAACCTGCGGTAGCAGCGATTGGAGTCTGCCAAGCAGTGAAAGATCAGTTGAAACAAGTCTTAAGGGACTTACCAGATCAGCAGGCTCTTGCCCTAGCTGACCTGCCTAGAGCCTTGTGTTTTGCGGTGGACGCCATAAAGGATACAATCCAACAGGCCTCCCGCTTTACGCTGTCTATAGTACATATGCGTAGGCTTCTGTGGCTCAAAAACTGGTCTGCTGAAGCTCCCTGTAAAAAACTGCTGGTTAGCTTCCCATTTCATGGAGAACGCTTATTTGGAGAAGATCTGGACAAATATATCCAGAAAATTTCTGCCGGTAAAAGTTCACTCTTACCGGTTAAGAACAAGGGTAGAAGTCCTTCTTTTAAGAGGCCTACTTCTCCAGTCCCGGGCACATCGGCTGTGAAGCAGTTCCGACGGCCTCCGCGGTCAAATTCAGGGGGCAGAAATCAGGGACAATCACAGGGTAACAAGAAGCCCTGGATCAAGAGAGGTACAAAACCTCCCCCCAAGGCATGAAGCGTTGCCCCCACTCAATCGGGTGGGGGGAAGACTTCAGTTGTTCACAGAGACCTGGCGGGACACCATCAGAGACAGATGGGTGCTCTCCGCAGTAAGTCTGGGATACAAGCTGGAGTTAAAAGGCACTCCTCCTGCCCAATTTATGAGGTCAAACGTGCCAAGAGATCCCCAGAAGAGAGGATCCCTCCTTCTGGCACTAGAACAACTATTGCTCCAAGGTGTAATCATGAAGGTTCCCCTGGAAGAAAGCGGATTCGGGTTTTACTCGACCCTTTTCACAGTCCCCAAACCAAATGGGGACGTGAGGCCCATATTAAATCTAAAAGGGCTAAACAAGTTCCTAAATATCAGGACTTTTCGGATGGAGTCGATCCGATCGGTGGCCACTGCCCTACAAGGGCAGGAATGGTTAGCCTCGATCGACATAAGGGATGCTTATCTGCATATTCCCATCTTTCCGGCCCACCAGAAATTTCTACGCTTTGCAGTAGAAGGGCGCCATTTTCAGTTCAGAGCCTTACCTTTCGGTCTGGCCACAGCACCACGAGTGTTCACAAAAATTCTGGCCCCATTATTGGCCAATCTAAGAACACAGGGTGTAACGATAATGGCATATCTAGACGACCTGCTACTAATAGACCACTCAGTGGAAAAGCTGGAAGTAGCTATTCACAAGACAATCAAGTATCTGGAATATCACGGTTGGATTATCAACCGGGACAAGTCAGCTCTAAGACCAGTCAAAAGTCTGGAATACTTGGGGCTAAGGCTGGATTCAAATCAGAGAAAGATTTTCTTACCTCCAGAGAAGGTGTCGTCTTTAAAAGATTTGACCCACTTAGTGGGTACAAAAAGAAAACCATCCATACGCCTGTGCATGAGGCTGCTGGGAAAAATGGTGGCTTCATTCGAAGCGGTACCCTACGGTCAATTCCATTCAAGGAATTTGCAAAGGGCCATACTGTCAGCCTGGAACAAAAAAGTTCAGGCTTTAGACTTACCAATGTCCCTGTCCCCTTCCGTTCGCAAGAGCCTCCATTGGTGGTTGGTGCCCCAGAATCTGGAAAAAGGGAAACCCTTCAGTCCGGTTTCTTGGAAGGTAGTCACTACAGATGCCAGCCTCATAGGCTGGGGGGCAGTACTGGAGCAATGGTCTCTCCAGGGCAAGTGGTCGGAAGCAGAAAAGGCCCTGCCCATCAATCTCTTAGAGATACGAGCAGCCCGGTATGCCCTAGTAGCTTGGACATCCAAACTCCAAGGGTCCCCTGTCAGAATTCAATCAGACAATGCCACAGCAGTGGCATATATCAATCACCAGGGTGGCACCAGGAGTCGTGCAGCCCAGAGGGAAGCAAATTGCACCCTGGAGTGGGCAGAAAAATATGTCCCAGCCATATCCGCGGTTTTCATCCCAGGAGTGGAAAATTGGAGAGCGGACTTTTTAAGTCGCCAACAATTATGCCCGGGGGAATGGTCTCTTCACCCCAAGGTTTTCCAGGCAATATGCCAGCGGTGGGGAACACCGGATGTAGATCTGCTAGCATCCAGATTCAACGCAAAGGTGGATAGATTTGTGTCTCGCACAAGGGATCCTCTAGCTTGCGGCTCGGATGCCCTAGTGTTCCCTTGGGATCAGTTCAAGCTGATATATGCATTCCCACCGCCACAATTGTTACCGCGATTACTCCGCAGAATCAGGGTAGAAAAGAAACCAGTGATTCTGGTGGCTCCAGCGTGGCCCCGAAGGGCATGGTACGCGGAGATTGTAAAAATGTCAGTGAGGAGTCCTTGGACCCTCCCACATCGTCCGGACCTGCTGTCGCAGGGACCGATATACCACCCTTCCTTACCAGCCCTAGGTTTGATGGCCTGGCTAGTGAAGCCCACATTCTGAAAAAGAGAGGGCTCTCTAATTCTGTGGTATCTACCATGATCAATGCCAGGAAGCCGGTATCCAGGCAGATCTATTATAGGATCTGGAAAGCGTACATTACGTGGTGTGAGGCCAAGAAATGGCATCCACGTAAGTACGTGATAGGGAGGATTTTGGACTTGTCAATATTTTTTCAAAGGCCCTTGGCTTCGCATTCACTAGTCAAAGCTTTCATACAAGGAGTGATGCGTATTAGCCCTCCGGTTAGTATTCCCATATGTCCTTGGGACTTAAACCTGGTTCTGTCAGTTCTACAGAAACAACCGTTTGAACCATTGCAACACATTTCGTTGGTTCTTCTCACCAGGAAATTGATTTTCTTAGTAGCCGTTTGTTCGGCTAAAAGAGTATCGGAATTAGCCGCCTTGTCCTATAAGGAGCCATATCTGGTTGTCCATAAGGACAGAGTAGTATTACGTCCTCATCCAGCCTTTCTTCCCAAGGTGGTATCGAGGTTTCATTTGAACCAAGATGTGGTTCTTCCTTCTTTTTTCCCCAAACCTAGCTCGGTAGAGGAAAAGTTATTACATTCTTTGGATGTAGTAAGAGCAGTTAAAGCTTATCTAAAAGCCACTGCTCAGATTCGCAGAACGGATACTTTGTTTATTCTGCCGGAAGGCCCTAAAAAGGGTCAGGCAGCATCAAAATCCACTTTAGCCAAGTGGATTCGACAGGTCATAATACAAGCCTATGGCTTGAGAAAGAGACCGCCTCCGTTCAAAGTTAGGGCGCACTCCACAAGAGCAGTTGGAACTTCATAGGCAGTGCATCACCAGGCCTCCCTGGCTCAAGTATGTAAGGCCGCAACATGGTCTTCGGTACACACGTTTACTAGATTCTACCAGGTAGACGTTAGAAGTCAGGAGGATGTCGCCTTTGGGCGCAGTGTGTTGCAGGCCGCAAAAGATCCTCATGCCTGATGGCGCCCAGCTTATGTATCCCTCCCCTCATTTGGCATTGCTTTGGGACGTCCCATTAGTAATGACTAAGTCGCTCTGTGTCCCGTGATGTACGAAAAAGAAAAAGGGATTTTTATAACAGCTTACCTGTAAAATCCTTTTCTTGGAGTACATCACGGGACACAGAGCTCCCACCCCTCTTTTTGGGACACTTATTGCTTGGCTACAAAACTGAGGTGCTCCCGGATGGGAGGGGCTTATATAGGGGAGGGTACTTCCGGTTTGGAATTGGCCAGTGCCAGCACCTGAAGGTAATCTATATAACCCATTAGTAATGACTAAGTCGCTCTGTGTCCCGTGATGTACTCCAAGAAAAGGATTTTACAGGTAAGCTGTTATAAAAATCCCTTTTTTTCAAGCATGTGCTGAGTTGGAATGGCCTCATCCTACCAGGTAGGATAGCAGAGAAAGGGATGGCCTAAATTTGTTTATAGTATAAATTCACATGGTATGATTGCAGATTTTTACCTAGAATACAACAGATCTAATCCCCTTATACAAAATGCAACGCGTCTACCAAATATGTATACTATACCTTTTTTGTATACCTTTCTTTACTTTTAAAGTGACCTACAGACTGTCTGATCCAGAAGATACCTTGCTTTCAAGATCCTGTTGGAAGACTATGTTGCGTTACACAAACCTTTAATGTAGAAACATTAAAAATGAAAGCCTAATTCAGACTTTTCCTTTTTTTTTCAGATGGGAAGCTCTATTCTGCAACTGTCACCGACTTCCTTGCAATTGATGCGGTCATTTATCGTAGTCTAGGAGACAGCCCAACTTTACGAACAGTCAAATATGACTCTAAATGGTTGAAAGGTAAACAATTCTCATTAACCTAATATGTTAACAATCTGGCTGCCCAATGCATACATCAGGCAGTATGAGGTTATTGTAGGCCTGCAAACTACTAATTTAATTTATATAGGAAATGCAGTATGTATTTTTTGAAATAACTAACCTATGAAAAGATTAGCTCTTGACCCAAAGTGTTCTCTCACAGCATCCTGGATTGTTGGGTGCCAGTTAGATTGGACTGGATAACACTCAAGTCCAATCCAATGCTGTGAGAGAGAACATCTTGGGTCAAGAGCTAACCTTTTCATAGGTTAGTTATTTGAAAAAATACGTACTGCATTTCCTATAAAATAAATTAGTACAGGCAGTCCCAGAGTTACGAACACAATAAGGACTGTAGGGTTGTTCGTAAGTCGAAGTTGTTCCTAAGTCGCAACACTGCATTTGTAAGTGTAACTTCCGGGCGAAACACTGCATTCATAAGAGTAACTTCCGCCTGTGCATGGATGTGGGATGTTCCGGGCGCTTTTATGTTATCTGGGGCTCTTCTGGCCATGTAGTACTGCATTGTGGGATGTGTTCGGAGGTATCTAGGACCAGCGTGGAGCACAAGTGGCTGGCATTTGAGGCTGTTCGTAACTCGGAGACTGCCTGTAAAGTAGATGCTGGCAACAGGAAAGCAATTGGCACCCAATAGTGGGCCAATTGCTTTCCTGTTGCCAGCATCTTCTTTATAGTACAGGATGCTGTCTCTTGATGTAGACATTTGCTGTTTGAAGCTGATACTGATGACATCTTAATACAAGCTTTGGTATTCTAGGATAACTGTTTTTCAAGAAAGCTTTGTATATCTTGGTTATAAGGTATTAGATGCACAATTGACACACGTATGGTTAGGGTCATTCACACCTCTTCCTGTTTCCATGCAATTTAAAAAATATTAATTCATCTGACCTCATGCTCAGCATTGCAGCACGTTGTAAAAAAAAAATGCAACATCTAGCATTTTATATTAATTTTGAGCCATCATAGGAAACAGTTAAACCATTTGCAGATGTATGGTAATGCAAATACATTTGTTTTAACATGTATTTTCAAAGCTTTCAAATAGAGAAGTGAGAATAGGAGGTTACCTAAAACAATAAATAAATGAAAAAAATAAAATAAAATCTAAAATGCATTGCTATGCAGCAGAAGGCATGCAAATGCAGATACATTTATGAATGCATGTAGTGTGAAGAAGCCCCAAGTGGGCAGATAGGCTAGAAGTCAAGCAACCTGTCCAGTAATAGCAGTAATAAGAAATATCACTGTAGAAACATGACAAGTTCAGCTAGTAATGTGTCTGTGTCTGTCTATTCTATCTGCAGAGCCGTACTTTGTACATGCCGTGGATTATGGGGATCTGATCTACTTTTTCTATCGGGAAATTGCGGTGGAATACAACAGCATGGGGAAGGTAAGGCAAGAAATGGAAGTAAATTACCTGCACTACTGCTCTTAAGTCAACCTAGCAATAAGAGACCTTGCAATGAGGGTCATTAATCACTTTGACAAGGCTAGCTTTGGGGGTGATTGCATTGCAGATCCTGAAACTTTGCAATGTCTCTCAATTGTACTGCTCTTAAATTGTAGATTACTGTATTGGATCACTTCAGTGACAGACTACATGTTGAAGCAGTCCATGTTATCTTTGTTAAAGTTTCATTATCTGCACCTGACATTATTTCATCGTCGGGTTAAAGAACTGTGACTAAGAATCTTCTTTTTTTTTTTTTTGTATTGTATTACTTTTTAGCTAAATCAAATTATCACACAGAATTTTTCCAAGCCATTTTATAAAAACTTGTAAAGATATGAATAATAGTCTGCTTATATAAGCCAATCTTTATCAAGCGGAATCAACAGCATTATACCAGGAACAAAGAAATGTTAGATAAGTGTTAGAGTAAGGAATATCCTAAACAATGGATTTCCTGTTCAGTAATCCTGTTAAAAGACATGGTGTTTAACTACTATCTAGACTTTACTATTCCTAAATAAACAAGAGTAGTTGTAGCTCAGTTTGGGCTTTACAGCTGAACTCCAGGCAAACACAAAGTCCTTTTTTCTGCTGCTAGAGATCATCAGTTCAATGGCCAGAATGATTCAACCATCATCCTCTGAGCCGGGTCTTCTTGGTCTTGGCCAAGTCTGACTGGATAGTGAAATTAGAAACCGCATAGTGACAAGCTCATCTGTCACTCTGTTCTCTCCTCCTGTCAGCGTACATTTTGTCAGCACATACACTAATTAGATCCTTTTATTGCTTATCCCTCTAACACACAAGCTCTGCTGTACAGAGACTGCAAGAACCCAATGCCAGGTCAAATTCAGATAAATACATTTTTTTATTTCAAGAAATATAATACACAAAATAATGAAGCTCTGTATTTGTTAATTTTAGATTTGCTTAGAGTTCTGTTTTTAAAGTAAAATTCCAGATTTAATCGAACTTTTACATAGTTTAACTGTTCACAAGGAAAGGTGTATAACAGGGATACCCAACCTTTTGAAGAGCGAGGGTCATTAAAGAATGATGTGGCTGCCGTACATGCAGTAATGAACTGCCATAGCTTTAACTACGCGTTGTAAGTGGCACTGTGTCCCAGCAGCAAGTCAGGCCACTTCCCATCTGCTGCTTGGAGTAGAGAGTTGGGCTGAGTGCTTCTCTGACATTCAAGAGAAACCTTTTATTTTTATCAATGAATACAAGGCTTCCTCTGATTGGCCAAGGTGGAGAGGTGGGAGGACGATGTCATGATTTCCACCTTCGCCAATCAGAGGAAGCCTTGTATGCAAGGTGGAGAGACGCGTGGGAATGTCATGATTTCCACCATCGCCAATTAGAGGAAGCCTTATATTCAAGGTGCAGAGACGCGTGGATGATATGATTTCCACTTTCACCAATTAGAGGAAGCCTTGTATTCAAGGTGCAGAGACGCGTGGATGATGTCATGATTTCCACTTTCACCAATTAGAGGAAACCTTGTATTCAAGGTGCAGAGACGCGTGGATGAGGTCATGATTTCCACTTTTGCCAATTAGAGGAAGCCTTGTACTCAAGGCGGAGAGACGCGTGGATGATGTCATGATTTCCACTTTTGCCAATTAGAGGAAGCCTTGTACTCAAGGCGGAGAGACGCGTGGATGATGTCATGATTTCCACCTTCGCCAATTAGAGGAAGCCTTGTATTCATTGATAAAAATACATAGATTCTTCTGAATGATGGAAAAGCATTCATCCCAACTTTATTTAATAACAGAAGCAGATGGAAAGTCGCCCGTACTGATGCTGGAACACAACTCTGTATACTGTATGTAGATAACTACAGTAGGTAACGGCACACACAGAGCTCACATTGTATAATTGAAATAGTTCATTTGGGCCAGCTAGGCCCAAAAAAACAATTTAAAGATGCAATAAACCAAGAATTCTACTTTAAACTGCAAGGACTTGCATAAACTGTTCATCAGACATAGTTAAGGCCAATAAGTGATTATAAATGGTGCTTATAGGCATTAATCACTGCAGTAAAATGTTTAAGATCAAACAAGCATGATGATTGGTTTGCACTGTACGGCCACACTTTTCATACATGAGCCCCCTTTCTGTTTAAAGGAGTGTCCTGTCAGGACAAGGTTTCTTTTGTTACAGTTCTAGCTGGGATATATATGTAAATGTCATGCAAAATGCAAACTGGCAAAACTGCATTATTCATTTAGATGGGTGAAATGAATACATATATTTTACATTTTGGAGCTATTGTAAGTCTATACACTGCACTGTAAAATATTCAAACATCTACAGAACATTTTTGTGCTGGTGTTGGTGGTCACCGTTTGTGCTGCTTTCTACAGAGCTGTACATGGAATGCTGCCAGTTGTTGTGTATAGTGCCAGCTGACCATAAACAGCTTTGCCCTTATTCAGCATGTGCAACAGACAGCAAATGGGTAATGAGAATTATATTCAGCTGTGAATGCTCTGAGAGTCTGTTAATTCAAACACCGATCCTATTAAGCCAGCTTCTGTATTTGTGAGGACTTAAATGTAGCTGCTGGCTACATAAAGATCTTTACATTTTCAAACCCGCTTTTTTAAAAACATTTGGAATCTGCTCACTATCAAACACCAAGCACATTTAAAGTTTTGGCTATTGCAAAGTTCTATAATTTTCTATAATATCAATGTAGCACCCCCCTGGGTAGGTTGCTAGTTGGTAGGTAAATTTTAGTCTGTTTGGGTCTCACTGTAATTAAGTGAAATGGCTCTTAATTGCTTTGGTCTGTTCTGATTCTCACTGGCTGCAGAGTTTGACTGCTCTCCCCTGTATACTGGAGGCTTCCAGAGCATAGAGAGGGGAGAGACGGATGAAGAAGCTGGATTATGGTTGTTACTCAGTAAATCCCCGGAGAGGTGTGCCCAGCAAGGGGCTGAGGAGCTAATAAATAGTGTGAGAGGGAGACAATGGGAGATCAGTTGGGTTTGGAAATTCCACCAGCCCGAGGGGCTGCTGTCCCAAAGGGCCTCATTTTAGGTGGGCTGCTGATGTCCACTGGGGTCCTGGTTGCGGCAGAGCTGAGGGACTTGCTCCTGCAACTGTTTTCACCACCCAGGGACTTCGCTCCAGAAGATCCTGACAGAGAAACCTTGCTAGAAGGGAGCGATGTCTGGGCAGCTGCTCCATGGACTTGACTGTCTGCAGATCCTATCAGTGAACGATCACTGTTGATTGGTTGCATGTCAAATCTAAATACATCTTAAATCCGAGCTCTGCAGAGATATCAAATACACAAATGGAGGGAGCTGTGTGTCCATTTAGGTATCCTTAAATGTAGTTCACCTTTAAAAAAAAAAAAAAAAAAGTAGTATAGTGTGTGTGTGTGTGTGTGTGTGTGTGTGTGTTTTTATATATAATTTATACACCAGGGGTGCCCAACCAGTGGCCCAGGGGCCACATGTGAGGAAACAAGCGGCTGTGGAGCAGAGCCGCATTAGCTGATGCTTCCTGTCACAGGTGGAGTGATACCAAATGCACTCTGCCTGGGACAGCAACAGCCGGTGATACCTGAATAGAGACTGTTATTAAAGGTAATAGTTTATTACTAAAATCACAGTGTGTATATATATGCATATCTGTTCTGCAGTGGTTACTAGGCTGCTTTCAAACTGTTCCACAGGTGCAGCTCAGTGCACCTACGCGTTACCTGCACTGAGCCATAGACTTCTGTCATTACCTGTGGGCTTGGTGTGCTTTCAGAAAGGGTACCATACCTGCAGGATATAATAGAAGTCTATGGAAAAGTGATGCTAACCCGCAGGAGAGCCACAGATGCACTGCGTTGCATTCACGATGCGGGTAAACTTCAGCACATCAGTTTAAAAAAAGCCTTATGCCGTGTACAAACGACTGTTTTTAATGACTAGAAAAATTACATTTTTTAAATTGGCCATTAAAAATTATCGTGTGTAGGCTTCAGAGCATTTTTCACAACGTGAAAAACGGCCATGAAAAAATTGGAACATGCTCTAATTTTTCACGTCGTTTTTTTACATCGTAGTTTTTCTCGTAAAAAAAATGCGCATGCTCTGAATCAAGTATGAGATGGGAGCGCTCGTTCTGGTAAAACTAGCGTTCGTAATGGAGATAGCACGAGGCTGAAAAGCACCAAACTTTACTAACATGAAGGGTGGCGCCATCCGAATGGAACTTCCCCTTTATAGTGCCATCGTACGTGTTGTACGTCACCGCGCTTTACTCAAACATTTTTTTCCACGATAGTGTGTAGGCAAGGCAGGCTTGAGAGGAAACACGAAAAATTACGTCGAGAAAAATGCAGTTTTTTTCACTGCAATTAAAAACTTGATCGGTCTAACCCAATTGGACCCTCCATTGACCTGTGGCGGCAGATGTAAACAGACTTGTGTTCGTTTACACCCACCTACCTTTAATCTACCTCCTACCTACCTCCAAAAAAAACCGAAGGGGATTCATCCCCTTCCATGTGGGCGGATCGGATCGAAGGCCCCATAGAGTACAGTGGGCTGTGTTTGTGTCCGCTCTCCATATGCAGAGTGGACACGGACCTGTCATCTGCCCCATTGTGTCCCACGACCGGTTACCAAGTCACTTAATTGACCCTCGCTCTTCAAAAGGTTGGGCATCCCTGTTATACACCTGTCCTTGTTTCCTCCAGAAAATTGAGACCCAATGACTTCATCATCTTTGCTCTATAGGAAGGTTGAGTTTGTTTGGGATGGGGGTGTAGGAGGCTGTGTAGCATCCTGTCCTTCCTCAGAGACTGAGCGGTTTTATGAAAGAACATGTTTCTTGCATTCCTTTAGAGATGCAAGCTCTGCTGTGATTCAGACTTTAGTTGTGCTATCTGCTGATCAGTTAAATACACTCTAATCGAGTATATTCAAGCAATTGATCAGCAGATCGCACCACTAAAGTCTGCAGTAGCCAGCAGGGAGGAGTAAATCTAAGAGGATTCTGGGGTAGTGTTCTTTCCTATAATGCTCAGGAACAGCAACACAGTGAATGACACCAGCCCTAAAGATCATGCCCACACATAATGAAAATAAAAATTACTGATGGCAGAGAAAGCTAATAGCTGTGGGAAGTGGACCGAAAACTGTTTAGATCAGGGGGGAAGGGGATTAACAATGATTGAAGTCATTCAGACAGGAACTGAAGGTGGGTTTACGCTAGTTGCTGCAGCTTCAAAAGCTTGTATTATAGAGATGCAAGTTTGCAGGGAGTTTATCGCAGCAGGGGACTTGCCACAAGTGTTGGAAAGAAAAAGGTAAGGCTGGATTTCAACTTTAAATTCAAGCGGTGCAAGTACCTGAATTTGACTTAATATCTGTTTCTTGCAGTCCCTATGCAGCTAAGCTCAGACAGAGTAAGGGGAATGCAGCATAAGGAGCCTATCAGCAGTGCTAGGAGCATGCTGATTAGTTAGAAATAAGTGACAGGTGAGTTCTGCTCTGCTGCTCCTCTTTTCAATATCCAGCCACCTCCTGAGGTTGGGGAGGAGACTTTTACTGAACTGCAGTGGAGAAACGGTCAGGGCTTTGTGATGTGGCAAAGCTGTGTAGTGTAAATTGCAGGACTGCATGGATAGACATACAGATCTTTTGACGGGTGCCCTTGCCTCTTCCCTTATGGATTTTTTTGGCGGTTTGCCTGGATTTAGCTTTAGGAAGTGAAACAATCAAGGAGGTTACTGCTGATGATCAGTCTGAAAATACTAAAAGCCTGGCTTTTAATCTATCTCTGACCAGGAGACAACATTCAGAGTGAAGTTCTGTGTCCTTTTTCAGGTCAGTGTTTATAAAAGCAGTTAGCATGACGGCTAGACAGCTATCAATTTCAGAAGAAAGTCATCCGTAGCAGCCTTGTACTCTTAGTCATCTGAAAATCATCAGTAGTCACCTTCTACTTAGTTCTCTTAGAGCACGTCTATATATATATACTTTTTTTTATAAGATATTGCTGTAATTATGCAATACAAAAATAATCATCTTATATGTTAGATCTACTATTAACAAAATCATATAATAGAAATAATAAAATAATTTTGACATGGGTTAGACAGTTGCAGCAAAGGGGACTAGAAATAAAAGGAAATGCTATTTAAGAACTGTCTGGGATCAGAATAAGTAGCAGAGGAACATTAAATAAGGCTTTGGTGAAATCTGAGCTTCTCACCACCGTCTCTTCTCCAGACCATAGTCACTCATACAGAGAGATTTTTTTGTGGTGATGTAGTGGCAAGTAGAGATTCATTTCGGGCTGGTATAAAAGCAGTATGATGTCAGGAGTAATACATTTCTTCTAGAGTGCATTGGATCAAGCGTGCGTCCAAAGCTTAAAACCCTATGGTGCATTTGTACAAATGAGATTATTGATGTGCAGTCTAGCCTTTTTTTAGTGTTAAATATGTGGACTGTATTTAAAAAGGCGGAGAGCAGTGTGCTGGGCATGCTAGCCATTTTTCATTGTTCTGCCTGCCATGATGGGTGAGGGCCGGAGTCTGAGTCCTAAATAGACCCTTGTGGCTTTCTTCACTTATTAGTAGCTTTCAGAAGCATTCAGATGCTGCAAAATAATTTTTTATATCATATATTGTCCTTTTTGTACATCAGTTTATGTTCATTACAATGCATTAATATAATTTTTTATGTTTTTTAATGCATTTATCTCTTAACAAGCATCCTAGAAAATAGACTGCCTGAAAATGTACATGGTTTCATGCACAATGCGCAGGAATTGCTTTGCTTGTTAAAGCATGACCCATGTGACTTGATAGATTCTTCACATTCTGTGTATTTAGGTACACAGCTCATCAAAGCCCAGCTCCGCACTTTGTGCATGTCCCCTCCATTTTTTTTTTACAATTCTGAAAACTTTAGGCTGGTCATTTCATGCTGCACTGGGTCCTCTTTGGTCTTCTTCAGGTAGTGAGCAGTCCTGGATAATGCAAAGAGCAGGCTGGCTTGACATCAGCGCTAAACTGTGCATCAGGGTGCTGTGCTTAGAGTGCGAGGACATGATGCCCTGCACCCACCAGTTTTTTTTTTCTTTGAGGACTTAAGCAAGCCATACATTATGCAATTTTCTTTTCTTCAACCATGGGCTGAAGGAAAACAAAATTGCACGTTTCCCCCATCAAAACAGTTAGTTCATGGGGGGAATGCCTCCGGCAGAGCTACTGTAGATTTCTCAGCCTTCAGAATAGAATGATTGCTGCTGCCTGCTAAAGCCAGTGGCAGTAAACGCCTGTAAAAATCCCAACTGTCTGGTTGTACTGGAGTCAATTGATCAACTTCAGTACAACCAACCTGCCCATAGGTTGATTGAAATTCGGCTGACTCCTGCTGAACCAGCTAAATTTTTCACCATCTATGGCTGGCCTTGGGACATGTGGCCATACACTGATAGATTTATTTTGTTCAACCTGTGGGCTCAGCAATAGAAATCCAGCAGATTCTTCTTCCACACTACAGTGCATATCTACGAATACCCCCTGCCTGGCTATTGTCTTCTGACAGCTTCCGTGCCTGTCAGAACACCCAAAGAGTGCATGCGTCTTATTGGATACAGACTATGTTCGGTGAAAAATTTGCCAACAGGCTCTTTCAATAAAAGATGATTGATTGCATTTATTCTGGTGGAAAGACAACTCGCAGGCCAATTTTCGACCAAGCCCGCATAAATCATCCAGAATTCAAGCTGGTGTATGGCTTAAGTGGATAATTCAGAGCGCAGTGGTTTTCTATAAAGTACAGTACACAATTTTATATCAATCCGATTTCGGTTTACTTTTAGCATCTTAGTTGATGATTTCCAGTTGGTTTCTGGGAGTTGTGGTACATTGCCTTTCCTTATTTCATTTTGTTGAATTTTAAAGTATAGCCTGCAGTTCACATGTGGCATATCTTTTAGGCTGGGTTCGCACAGCAGAAGATTGTGACCGGCTCTCTGTGGAGCCGGTTCACATATCTCCACAGTGGCTCTGGTGCGATTTGCACAGGAGCCCTGTATGTCTTTTGGTCCATTTTCAGGTTCGAATTCAGCCAAAAATTCCGGCTGAAATCGGACCTGAAACGGTGAATGAAGACGCACCGGACTCCTGCTGTGAGCCGTTGCGTGCTCATATGTGACCCAGCCTAAAAATCTTTCTCCAATCATTTACACTTTATATGAAGACACCCTGTTGGTAGTAGAGAAGCATTTTCTAACTGCTGGGTCAAACACCCATCACCCCTGGCTATGTAATCGCAGCTTAGCTAGTAATAGACGTTAAGGGCGTTGCAACGGTTTCAAGATCTTTCTATTATAGACAGTATAAAAATTTCCAGATTTGTTTTGGGTGAAGCTCAGTAAGGTTTGATGATGCATATATTGCTATAGAATCATAATGTCATTGGCCCTCTAGTGGTTTGTTATTAGGGATATATAGAGAATGAACACAGTGGGGAATTGAGAAGCTCTGCTCATAGCTTATGATGTAGAGTGGCATTTATCCTGGGGTCATAAATTCAAGCAAACATATTGCAGGTGATCAAACATTAAAAAAAAAAAGGGGTACATTTTTCAGCTTGTTTGTCGTAAATATTGGCTAAAATCATTTGTGTTATCCTTCTGGTTTTTACTTTAGATAGTAGCTACATACTATACTAGGACCATTTGTTTAAAAAACCATCATAATGCAATATGTTGGTTTACTTTTAAAATATGTGAACCCTAACAATGAACTTCCTTTTATTTTATTTTTGTGTGTTTTATTTAAAATTTTAAAGGGTTCAATAAATGCAAAAAAATACTTTAAAGTGGAGTTCCAGCCTACAAAAATAAATAAATTAAGTCAGCTGTAGCTGCTAACTTTTAATAAGACACTTACCGTATATACTCGAGTATAAGCCGAGATTTTCAGCCCTTTTTTTGGGGCTGAAAGTCCCCCCCTCGGCTTATACTGCGGCGTCCATCGTTTAAAACCCGCGGGCTCTTCCTGGTCCCTTCCGTGAACTGTGTCTGCCGAGAATCGCCTATCACGAACGTTCTCTCATCCTCAGTTTCCCAGCAGACGTCCGTGATTGGCGGAAACTGAACACAATGTCTGCTGGGATGGGTGAAGATGAGAGAACGTTCGTGATAGGCGATTCTCAGCAGGCAGTTCCGCCTATCACGGAAGAGACCAGGAAGACAGCGCGAGTTTTAAACGATGGACGCCGCAGCCTTCAGGCACAATTTTACAATGTTCAATTACAATTCTAGGGAAACAGTGAGGGTGGGCACAGGTGAGGGTGGGCACAGGTGAGGGTGGGCACAGGTGAGGGTGGGCACAGGTGAGGATGGGCACAGGTGAGGATGGGCACATGTGAGGATGGGAACATTAGGTACCTCGGCTTATACTCGGGTCGGCTTATACTCGAGTGTATACGGTACCGTTCCAGGGATCCCGCTTTGTCGGCAGCACGCCACCGTCTTCGGGTGCAGGTGCCGACATTGCAAGTAAGGAAAACCGGCAGTGAAGCCTTCAGGCTTCACAGCCAGTTTCCTACTGCACATGCGCAAGTCACGCTGCGCATTCTGAATGGTCCCATTGTCTTCTGGGACACACACCGGTCCCGGAAGGCAGCGAGGGGAAGGAGGAGGGGCCGGACATGAGGCAGATCGCCGATGTGATTTTACCAGGAAGTGGGAGCGGGTACCTGTCAAAACCAAGTACCCACTCCCCCCCCCAAAATGTGGCGAATGTGGCAGTGAAGGGGAGGCTGCGAACAAGCTGAGCTTCCTCTTTTGGGGGGAGCTCCGCTTTAATTGTACCAGAAATGCAGTGTTGTCCACACTAAAGCATTATCTCAAGCAGTATTAGGCCTCATTTACATGGAGCATACTACAGCATACGCCTGGTGTGAAGCAGTGTTTACTCACACAGGTGTTCTGTGCATCCCCACTCAGGAAGTCCCGTTGATGTCATCTGGGATGCAGTGGCTACAAGGATACAGCTGCTGCTCCACATTTGACATCCATGTGGGTGGGTGTCGCCAAGCGCATAGCCAGACAGATGTCAAATTTGGAACAGCCACTGTGTGCAGTTGCTGTGTCCTATTAGACATTAATGGGACTGCTTGAACACGTGGGCATCCCCGTTAAGGTAAACATGGCCCTTACTCAGGCGTACACTGTAGTATACCATGTGTAAATGAGGCCTTTTCGGCTCTGCCCTTTTTTTCTTTTTGAACTGCAGAACTCCTCCCCCGGTGTTATGGAGATGAAGATACAGGGAGGTGTTTAGTCCTAACGCATCTCCTATCCTAGGGTGACAATGCTGCTCCTCCATAGCTACAGTACAGTGAGTGAGCAGTGTCTCCCTATGACAGGAATTGTGTTACTTGCACTATCACGAGGTGAAATAAAATAAAAAAAGCTAAAAAATTAAATTGTTGCAGCTACCGCATCTAAGGACTGGTAAGCTGCAATATATTGCATTTTTTTGTTCTTCGGTTTAGATACACTGTACGTATGCATGCCTTTGACAAGACAGGGTGTTATGGGTGATATCACAACTACAACAGAAGGTATTTTTTTTCAAGCTCATCCCACACATATTGCAGTGAATATGTAGCACTTGAAACGATTAGCAAAACAAGCTTATAAATTCATAAGTGCAAATGCTAATTCTGCATAATCTTTCATTAAACCAAAACAAAATACCGTTAGGATGACTTCAGCGATGCAAATGTCATTGAGACTCCCTGCTTATTAAAATATAATGAGACGGTGGTGACCAAAATGAATTACAGAGCAGCAAGATTTGTTGGGGGGGTAATGAAGAGAAAAAGGCTCAGAAGATCCTCTAAACATTACAGAGAGTGGAGATTTGGAAAAGCATCCGGCTTTCAGAATAATCTGCTCTGTAAATGCAGAATGTGCTTTTGTCTGTGGAAATGGAAAGCTAAGCAGTCTTTCTTGAAATTAATTTATATATTGCAGACATCTGATGTAGCAGGGGATTTATTGCACTGCTTTAAATGACACATTCTTATCTCCTGTAACACATGGCTCCAGCACTGAATTTTCCTTTTGGTGGCAGTTTTTTTCCTCTCTCGAGGATTATAGAGCTTTTGTATTCCATTACACACCCTGGTATTTTCTGACACCCTGGCTGAAATATTATGTTGCTCTGCAGGTGGTGTTTCCAAGAGTTGCCCAGGTCTGCAAGAATGACATGGGGGGCTCTCAGAGGGTGCTCGAGAAACAGTGGACCTCGTTTCTTAAAGCTCGATTGAACTGCTCTGTCCCTGGCGATTCCCATTTTTATTTCAACATCTTGCAAGCTGTTACCGATGTCATCCATATTAACGGCCGCGATGTTGTGCTAGCTACATTTTCCACACCCTATAACAGGTAAGTGGACACTCGTATTTCATTATTTTTTTTTAGATGGCCCAGAGTTCCCAAGTTTTTGCAGTGTAACTAACAGGCATGGTTATACTGGAAAATATACTACCGTATGTTTCGCTCCATAAGACGCACCCAGGTTTTAGAGGAGAAAAACAAGAAAAAAAATATTCTGAACCAAATGATGTACTAAAATATTTAATATTATATTACTACTATAGGTGGGTGGCGGACACACATTAATACCAGCCCCCCTATCAAATCAGCTCAGCTACACTATACCTGGGTGGTGGTGGACACACAGCAACCCCCCCCTTCCCAGATCAGCTCAGGGTGGCAGGGCAGACACAAACACCCCTTCAGCCTCTCATATCACAGCAGCTCAGGTGATGAACAGTTGATACCATGCCATCCCACACCTCCCACCCCCTTATCACTCACCTCCTACCCCCTTATCACTCACCTCAGGCAGTGGAGGACACTGCCATTACAATCCACAACCCCCTCTGGCTGGCTCTCAGCATCAGATACACCCGGGCAGCAGCTAGGAAGGAGGACTGAGGAAACATAGTTTGCAGCTGCAGCGGCAAGTTGAGAGAGGCAGGAAGTGAGACCGGACCAGACCATGGTCTCGGGGGTGTTCCAGCTGAAAAAAAAGCCATCCAGGGCTCTTGTCGCTTGCAGGATGGGGTCACATCTAGCGGGTGTCAACTTACCTGGGTGCGGAGTGCACCATTATAGCAACACCACTGACAACCCCCATGTTTTGGCACCTGGGGCAGGCCTCCTCTCCCCGCTCCCCCTTGGTATGCCCCAGCAAGGATTTGCCTCACACCCTGTCATCTCTCCTCCACAGAGAAGTCGAGTGTCTGTATTCTGACATGACGGGGCTACGGGGGGGGGGGCGGAGCCTGCTCAGTATTCGCTCCATAAGACGCAGGGACACTTTCCCCTATTTTTGGGGGGGGGGGGGGAAATGCATCTTATGGTGCGAAAAATACGGTACTTATTACAGAATCATTATGGTATGGTAACATGACACAGTGGCTACAGTAAATGTGTAATATTTAAAGGGAAGTTATAATAGTTTGGGGTCAATTTTTTATTTTTTTTGTTTACATTTCCATACTTCATGATTTATATCTGTTAGTTTACTATATGCAAGTATTATATTTTGCAAAAACAATTTAACCCTGTTAAGCGGTTTTTGTTTTTCACGCGTTTAAAAAATAATTTCAGGCCTGAAGATTGCATAAAACCCCAAGAGAGAGCAGATGCATGTTCAGCTCCTTCCACTTTACCCGGTGGCACCCCTATGCAAGTCCTGGGCATGCCAATGAGCCTGGGATACATTGGGGGGGTCGTAGTTGAAGGTGATCTTCTTTTTTTTTTCCCCCAAAAAAATAAAGGGTAGGATAGGGCAAGTAGATGGCGTAGTTAGAACCCCTAATACACTTCGATTGATGTTTATATCTCCTCTAAGGGAGATTTACCCGCTCTATTTGTGCTGGTGAGAATTGTCACCGAGACAAATAAAAATAATGTTGGGAAATCTAAAATTTTGGTTTCCCGAAAATAGCTAAAGCTCCCATGTGGGGACACCTGTTCTGGTGACGACCAACTTTCTGTTGCGTCTCTGTAACAAGAAGGAAACGCTTCCCAACAGGACGTGGCCCCAAAAAAAATCCTAAACCTTTCCTATGATATTTAAAAGTAAAAATTTATGTTTGGACAATACATAAACTTCAGTTTTATTGTCCTGACTATAATAAATAAACAACGAGATGCTTTCAAAACCACTTTACATCCCTTTTTATGACAATTTGATGGTTTTGAAAGACATTTAGTGCCATTATGGCGGAATGGGTTTTGTTAAAAGTTGAACATTTTCAATAAAGCAGTGCCAAGTATTGAACCTCATGACAACAGAAACAATTTCAGTTTATTGAACTCGGATCAATAAAAGAGGGATTTTAATTGGTTGCTGTAAGTTACTGGAATTTCACATTGCTTTTTGCCTGAAGGATTTTATCACAGTAGTGGTTTATTAGTGTATTGTTTGTAACCTCAATCATAAATCATTTGATTAGAATGCCAAATTGTAGCCATTATGGCATGACAGTGCTTTTTTAGATTTTCATGGAGCATATGTTGATCTCGGTATGGATTGTAAATGTATTGGCAGAAATATGGCATTATTTGGATTCATTAGTAGAACAGCCTATATGTTCCAATTAGTAAGAAGTCTTTTTAGTCTTTTAAAGATTATCTGAGTATATATCAACTAATATTTAACATTAGATTTAATATATATGTAAGCCTTCGCCAAAAACACTTGTCCAAGTCTAAATTAAATTCAATTACAATTTAAAGAACAGCCAAGCTTTACCTGTGCAAACCAGCAGGTTGTGCCTCTCCCCAGTAGCACTTTAAAGTATGAAGGAGAAAGCCTCCCATGTGACCGCTCTGCTGCTTGGTGATTTACTCAGCACTCTCACATGGGGGTGGGAGATGGTGAGTATTGTGTAAGCTCCAACTAGAGTGATTAAGAGCTTACACAGAGCTTTCTTGCTAAAAGGAATGGAAGTGAAAAAAAAAATGGTCAGTATGTGCTGTTATGGTAATGGAGCCATGTTAACACCACCCTAAAAAAAAAAAAAAAAAAAAACAATCAACTGTTTTAAAAGATGATCTTTTGCATGAACAAAGCCTAGGTATATTAAGAGCAAGTATTGTCATTTACTCATAGAAACCAGTCATATTTAAGCATTCATCGTTTGTATAATGCTCAGCACAGTGAAACATGGCTGGGCGCTTATGGATTGCTATTTTGTGTAATGAAGCTTTTTGATGCAGTGTATGCACAGTGTAAAATTCAATTTCCAGCTTCCCACCCTGATAATTGGGCCCATACTTTATCCAAGAAAGCGTCCCTAATGAATAGACACCTTCACATTAGTTTTTTTATTTGGTATATTCCTAGAGATCTGTAGTAGCAGGAAAACATGCCCAAACGTGTTTGCACAATTTTTTTTTTTTTTTTACAACACCGCAGGGAAGGGCTGAATATGTTTTTCATGTTCATATCCATAGCCTATTTTTTTGTGTTTTTCTTGCAATTAAAACTAAATAAAAAATGTCTCACCAATCACTAATGAATAGTGATTTTATTAGCCATTATTGTATTTTTTATTCACATCTGGGTATGGACTGGTGTACTTTAATATATCCTGCTATTTGAAACCATTAAAAAAAATCCTGTGATCTGACCTACTTTTTTGCCATTAAATCCGAATGCCAAATGATGTAATACTGATCATGTTTTAATTGGGCGCTTTAGCATTAAGCTGCATTCACCAAAAGTCTCCATTGGCTCTGTGGCACAGTGGGATTTTTTTGAATTAGTGCTAGGAACATGTAGATAATATCAACAGGCCAACATTTCAAAATAATAGGCCATAATTCCAGCAGCCCATTACCTACTGTGGAAACCCCATGGCAGAGATGTTTCCTCAGGGGGATTTCATTCTTTTTAAGTTCGCTGTAATTAGGTCTTCTTTATATAGAATTCATTCAGGAAAAAAGCTGCTAACGGGAGCTCGGCTGGCGCTACATTTGTCTGTTTTTTGCATGGGATTGCCTGAGTTATCAATAGCTAGGGGTCATGGAGTTCAAGACTAAGCTTTCTGTGACAGGAAGGCGTCTATAAAGCATGTGTTTCAGTCACAAATTGTATGCATAACTGTGGAGTGACTAAGAAATTCTGGAAAATGTCACATTGCAGCATCCCAGGCTCTGCCGTCTGTGCTTATGACATGGCCGACATCGCAAGTGTGTTTACGGGGAGGTTCAAGGAGCAGAAGTCGCCAGACTCCACGTGGACCCCGGTTCCTGATGAAAGAGTACCTAAGCCCAGGTAATTGATGCATGTAGTCAGTATCCAGGTAAAGAAAAGATTATACATTCCCTCTCTCTAATTTTGGTTGTTAAAGTTCATCTAAGGTCCCATTTTGGGTAGAGCATGGCATTATTAAAACCCTTGCCTGGCTTGTGTTGCTGTCTGTCCCCCATTGGGGAGATTTACCTTTTTATATTTGTCTAAACACAAAAAAAATTATGGTCACCAGAACAGGAAGTGACCAAAAGTCTTCCAGTAGGGATTCCTGTTCCAGTTGATTACCTTCACTTTAGGGAGGTTTCCTCCCACCTCAATGTCTCCAGCACTATGAGTAAGCACTGAAACGACAGTGTGAAACGCGTCAGCTTGTCTGCTCTTATTATCTTTTGCTGTGGCTTGGATTTTTGTGATTTTCCAATAAAGGAACTGTTTTTGGAGTGCGGCTGTTCCAAAAGTTTCTTTCCATGTTTCCGCATTATTATATGCATCGCCTGCACCCGTGGCTTGGGATAGAAGTGAAAAGATCAATCGAGTACATCTGAGCGGCAACTTTCCTTTCTCGTCTCCAGCACAGGAAGTGAAGGGAAATGTCTCTCCAACAGTACACAGACAGCAAAAACTCCTAACAGGGGTATTAACCATACTTTACACATCCAAAATGTGTCTTTAAGAGGATATTTTATTGGCATAAAGACTACGGGCATACATTTAGATTGTTTGTCTCCAGGAAACACAATCTTCATGTGTAAAAGTGGTCGTTGATGATTTGATGATTTTTTTTTTCATTTTTCTTTGTAAAGGCTTTTAACCTTTTCTCTCCACAATGTGCACAAAGCTCTGCAGCTCAGTGTACAGTACATCATCCTCTTGCCTTGGTGTCAGGATAAATGCACACTTGTGCCGTAGTTACTACACCGAGGCCAGCACGTCAACCATAGTTGCAGAACTACTTTTCAACTGGCTTCCTTCAGTAATCCCCATCACTCTATTATTCCAACAGTGCAGTTTAGCAACAGATGTCCAGCAGTAGCCAGAAGATGGAAGCAAAAAAAGTCAGGAATTAGCACAATTTGTAATGGCCGGGGCCTGGTGCCTCTCTAATCTGTCTGCTTTAAGCATTGGCCCACTAGTGGTTTATGGTAAATATAGTCCTAGTTGTGCAGGCTAAGCTATTTATTTTTTCGGAATGTGACATGTACAACAAGAGTGGAATTCCATTGAGTGACTGGCTTAATCTTTGAACCTTTAAAGAGAAGCCAGCCTTTCCATTTATGAAGAACTTGTCGAATGATTTCATGAGCAATACATTTGTAGAAAGTTTTATTCACATCAGACAGGCAATGATATCTAATTATTTTTGTAAACAAAGCTTGCTGAGGTTGTGGTCAGGAAACCAAAGTTAGCATGATCCTTTAATTTATGCTGTGTATCATCATCTTTTTCCATTCTGTGTTCCAGACCCGGCTGCTGTGCTGGCTCCGCCACAGTAGAGAAATATGCCACATCCAATGACCTTCCAGACGACACCCTTAATTTCATTAAAACACATCCTCTCATGGACGAGGCGGTGCCATCTATTGTAAACAGGCCGTTGTTTCTCCGGACTATGGTTAGGTGAGCAATCGCTAGAGTCCTTGAGGAGATTACTGTGCATTCATTGCTATTCGGAAATACATTTCAGGTACTTTGAAGGTCTGTAAACATCTCTGCTGTTCTTGGCCTTTTTCCAGCGTGAACTGATGAGAGCGCAGGGCAGATGCCACAAGCGTCCCATGGCTGCTTTCAAGATATAAAATGTCATTTCAGCTGTGCTAAAACCAGATGTTAGTGAAGATAGAGATCAGGAGGTTAGCGTGCCTCAGGTGGATTGGAATGGGCTATAACGTTCAATATCACACCAACATATTTTCTAATTTATTTTTTAAACCATTGCCCTCTGTCTCATGATGATTATCATGATTAATAAAGTTTTTATATAAATCCACAAACGCTGGTAATCAGTGGCAGTAAAGCCACCTCTCAGGAGATGGAGAGAAAGCAGTGTGCAAGATATCATTTTGCACTTATTAAAGCTAAAATATTTTGTAATTATGGCTAGTGAAGAGGGTTAACTGAATAATTTATTGAGGGGGGGGGGGGGGTAGCTAAAGCTAGAAAAAAACAAGAGTAGCGTTGATGTAGCAATCAGCTAGGTTTAATCTTTCCATTTATGGAAATTAACATGTTTGTTCTTTTTTTTACTTTTGTACTGTTTTTAAAGCCAATTGGCTTTTTCATTGGCTTTATTATATGCTATATGTAACTGTAAAATCACTAGCAGCACCCTACAAAAGAATGCTAATTACTTTTTTTTAGTTGCTTCCAAATCTAGCCTTTGCACAATTCTAACTATCTAATGCTTTGGGGTTTTTCAAATGCTGTGCCCTCCACAGAAAAGGGTTGAAACTTCTGGTAATGTTTTGTTCTCTGTCCCTGGCAGAAAGAAACTATGAAAATTCACAAAATGTTATTGTCACCAAAATAGGTGAGGGGAAATCTAACGGGGATACTTTTTCTAGTAACAGTATATAAGGTTTTGCCCAGTGGCAAAAAAAAAAACACAGAAGTTCCAACCTTCCCTTTATGCAATACAAAACTTTTAAAAAAAAAGAAGAAAAGAAAAATGTTGACTGGAGTTCCAATTTAATCAACTTCCATCTAAATGAAATAAAAACTTTTTGGGTAAATTCTCTTTTTAATTTAGATTAGGTTTTATATAATGCAGGCGTTATCAAAAACATAAAAATGGTAGATATTTTCTTTTAGGGATTATTTCTGTATCTACATAAACAAATTGAAGGTGACATTGTTTGACTCGAAGATGTTTTGTTTTTTTTATAGGTATCGACTAACAAAAATTGCAGTTGACACTGCTGCTGGCCCTCATCTGAACCATACAGTGGTGTTTCTGGGATCAGAGAGAGGAGTTGTCCTCAAGTTTCTGGCGAGGACGGGATACAGTGGCTTCCTTAGTGACAGTCTCTTCTTGGAAGAAATGAATGTTTACAATCCTGAAAAGTAGGTTTTCCTTATACACATCCCCTCCTCTGTTGTTCTGCATTGCTGTTTTTTCTGGCACAGAGAAGAGTCTCTCTGACGCTGTTTAATAGTTGCAAAACAGTCCTGAAAATCTCAAATAAAACCTAAATTTCTACAAAGTTTTATGTCCTATCAATGCACTGAATCTAGTTCATTAAGGGCGTGTACCAGAGTAGAAAATGCTGGTCCACCAGAATCGGATCGCATGGGTGTTCGCATTTCACACTGCAATATGCGAACAGATCTGGGGGTTTTATTAATTTTTGTATTGACACTCCCAGTGGGTTCACAGAAGGAAGTGTGAACTGCCTGCATGTCGGGTGCAATGCGGGAATTTGCAGTGGATTCGGAGGGTTTCCTGCATCGCACCAATGTGAATCGAGCATTAATGGACTCTAAAGCCCCATACACACTATTCGATTTTCTACAGATTTTTGTCTTCAGATTTACCAAAACCATATAATATGAGGTCAAACCTTCAAGCCCTGTACACACGGCCGGGAATCCCATCAGGAAAAAAACGTTGGTTTTCCTGACGGGATTACTGGCAAGCTTTTCTTGCTCGCCGAATGTACACACGGCACATTCAAAAGAACCGCCGTTCTTTTGAATGGCAAAAACGCGGTGATGTCATTGACTACGACGAGCATGCGTCCGTCACATTCAATGCCGTCGCTGCCATCTTGCTTCACCCTACACTACCCTTGTAAGCTACCGCACATGTGTCAAAGTCTCATCGAGCATGCGCGGGTTTACCTGGAGACAGGTAAGCATACACAAACACGTGCGCGTTTTTCTCGTCGGGAAACAGGCCGACGAGAATCCTGACGAGAAAATAGAGAGCAGGTTCTTTTATTTTTCTCGTCGAGATTCCTGGCAGTTTTCCCGACGAGAAACCATACACACGGCCGGTTTTCTCGGCAAAAAGCTCTCCCAGCAGTTTTCTTGGCGAGAAAACCGGCCGTGTGTACGAGGCTTAAGCGTTTTCAATTTGTATGCAATCAGGCAGGTCCTTGCACTACATGGTTTTGGTTAATCTGAAGACAAAAATCTGCAGAAAATCTAATGGTGTGTATGGGGTCTTAGAGATGGCCTATAACGTGCGCAGAGGACATGGGACTGGCCTGATTTCTGACACAATAGGCATGTTTTGCACTTTTCAAACAGATATAACAAAACACATTCAGTGGCATTTTTAACAGAAAGGGAGCAAATGGTAGAAGTTAATTTTAGGGTTTACAAATATGTTAATACTAATCTGCTAAAACCATTTTTTTTTGTTGTTTTTTTTACATACTAAAGAATATATTCCTGGAAAAAGTAAGATTGTAAAGTATGCCATCACTGCTAACATGACTTATTGTTCAATGTTTTTTGACTCCTTTTAGATGTAGCTATGAAGGAACAGATGATAAGAGGATTATTGGGATGCAGCTTGACAAGCAAAACAGTGTTTTGTATGTAGCATTTTCCACCTGCGTCGTCTGGGTTCCACTTGCAAGATGTGAACGACACATGAAGTGCAAAAAGTAAGTGTGCCCCTGTAATCTCAAACTTTGGCCTGCAATACTTAAAGTGGGAGTAAACTCCTTTGTATGACTTTTACCTATAGGTAAGCCTATAATAAGGCTTACCTGTAGGTACAGTAAACATCTCCTAAATGGGCACCGTTTAGGAGATATTTACTTTTAGATGTATACCCGGGGCCATTCCTTCAGAGCTGTGCCATAAACAATGACTCCTGCACGCATGCATGGGGAGTGACAATATCACCGGCTTGGCCATTCATATTGTCAAAGCCTGCAAACCTGGAAGGATGACCGGGTGAAGATGGCAGCGCCTTCAGCGGTGACAGTGCGCCGCCGAAGGGCTTCATTCTCAGATAAGTCTGTCATAATGTGCTAGTATGCGGTTTTTATGTGGTTTGCTACAGCTTTAAAGCAGAGCTCCTTTTTTTTTTTCTAATAATTATTATTATTATTATTATTATTGAAAGGTTAGATTCTTTCTTGGTTTAGATTGCTGCTAGTGTCCCTTCTGGGGGTGATCTTTTCCTCACTTCCTGTCTAAAAGACATGACAAAGTGAATAGTAATTTCCCTAAATCAAATTTTTTAGATTTTTCATCACTTTCAGCCCTGCTGGCAGTGGTCACCAGGACAGATGGGCATGGTTAATCTCCCTTAGTGAGGGCACAGATGACACAAAATCAGGAGTTCTAACTCAAAAAAATAATGATTATAATAATTGGCTTTAGATACACTTTAAAATGTATACATACCAACCAAGTTACTAAGTCTGACTCGTTTGATATGGTTTTCATCCTTTTATTGCTCTTGTTGCTCATTCAGCACCTAATTATTGCAAGCTAAGTACTGGTCTGAATAACACAGCATATATGCTGCATGAGCAATCAACGTGAACTGTATTTCTGTAAATTCTAATTCTTTAATATCAATTGTTTTTTCTAGGACTTGTATAGCTTCCAGAGACCCGTACTGTGTTTGGATGCGAGATGCAGGAACTTGTTCGCAGCTGACACCTGGTACTAAGTAAGTTGACACAAATCAACTGATATAACTGTTCCAGAAGTTATGGCAGTAAATGTTTTAATTGGCTATGCAACGGACTTTGTCTCAGAGCCCTGACTGTTATGATACAGTGTTAATTATTATAAAAAGAAAAACAAAATGAATAACATACAGTCAGCCTGACACAATGAGCCAATGTTTCCATTCTGCATGAGAAGTCTTTGCTGAGAAATCTGAAGAGAGTGAAATGTGTAAAAAGAAAAAAATGTCCTTGACGAGCAGGTGCCTCTGAGCCAGCTATCTGTAATTATGGAAAAATATAATGGGACTTTTCAATTCATCAAATGGCTTCAGAGGCGCCACTTGTTGCACAAATGGAATATGCAATTTAACAGTACAGCCAAGCAAACATTTTTGTGGGGTATTGCTAACACAGAGAACTTGTTTTCAAATAAGCAAAGATGGTAATGGTCCTTTTTCTCTAATTTGTGCTTTATTATACAGTTCTAGCTGGCTCAGATTATTTATTTATTTTGCTTTTCATTAGGAAAGTCAAGCATAGCAGCCAGTAACAGAGATCCCAGAAGACACAGCCATCACTGCACTGCTCTTGCTGCTACATACCCACCTCAGTTTATTTTCTTAAATGCTATTGAGTATATTCAACAGTATTTAACTAGCATTTACTATTAGTACTTTTAGATCCCGCTTGAGATGTTTGACACAAAAATGTTTTGGCAAGTGGCAACATACTTGTAATTTGTCATCTTGCAATGCACTTTAAAAAAAAAAAAAAAAGCCTAAATCTTCAGTGATTATAGATACTCTTTGGTACAGTAAACTTTTCTGATTACAAGCCAACTCCGATTTTTAGGCATTGTTCAGGGTTTAAAGCGGAGTTCCACTTGTTTTTCAGTTTATTAAAAGTCAGTTTATTAAAAGTCAGCAGCTACAAAAAGTGTAGCTGCTGACTTTTAATAAACAGACACTCACCTGTCCCATGGTCCAGTGATGCAGCCGCCCGAAGCCTCGCTCTTCTTCCCCTCCTCTCCGTGGCGTCGTCAACGCAACTGTGTGCACCTGGCAGTGTAACAGTTTGCGACCTCACAGCCGGGTGCACACTGCATATGCGCTAGTGGCCAGGCAAACTTCTGGGACCTGTGATGTGTCTGAGAAGATTGCAGAGAGGGAGTGGCCATCTAGGGGGAGAGGAGGAGTCTCCTAGGCGGCGAGAAGATGGAAGGAGGGAGTGGGACAGGAAGTACCTGTCAAAACAAGGTACCCCCTCCCCCCCAAAAAATTACATGCCAAATGTGGCATGTAAGGGGGTGAGGAGTGCTTAAAGCGGAAGTTCCACTTTTGGGTGGAACTCCGCTTTAAAGTGTATGTCAAGGTCAAAACTTTTTTGCTAACATTGACTAGAGTTTGCACAAAACTCCTGTTGGGTTTTTACTGTTATCCAGGCTCCATTATCTTTTCCTATTCTGCTGACAACGGTTTCACTAGATAGGAAATGAGGATAAATATGCTACAGATACAAAGATCAAATTTAAAATCTGACCGGGGTTCTAGACTTCTGCTACTCAACTATGTTCCAATATATCTTTATTCCGTCTTTGCATTATAAAATAACAATACAAAGTTATAATAAATTATAATGTATTTCGCTGCAGAAAAGTTATACATTTATTTCTATACCGACAACCTTGCCCTTTTGTTTGTTATTGCAGATATGCTCAAAATCCAAATAACAAGAAATATTGATGTATACTGATAAGTAAAAAAGCATGCAGAAAACGTCTATACAGTGCTAAATCATCATTCACTTCCAGTGCAATCCTCCACGTTATATATAGTGTCATCCCAGATTCCCAGTGCTGCAAACACTCCAACACATGTGCAACCACCTTGGAGTAGATAGATTTGCCTTCACCTTAATTTATTGACCTATAGACAAGGTATAGGGGGTTGCATAAAAGGGTCTTCTGTTTTGACAGGCACTCTACTTGCCCACTCCACTTTTCAAGGGTCACACTGCCACTGCACAGCTGTATGTCTCTACAAATGTAGCTCAGAAGCACATAGGAGTCGCCATAGTTTAGTAGTTTAAAAAACACCAATACATTTATTAAGAATTGCCCTTCCCCCAGATGGAGGTCAGGTGACGATACACATAGGGTGGAGCCAGGTGGCATCAGAGCCACAGACTGGAAGTTCAGCGGAAGTGAGGTTACATGTCCTGAGTGGATGCTTTTACTCAATAAGGATTTTTTTATATCAATTGTGAGCGCACTAATTTAATCCCAGGCTGGGGGAATCACACTAAGACCTAGAACTTGTCTAGGGCACATCTGTCTACTCCAACGTGGTTGCACATGTGTGTTGAGTGTTTGCATCACTGGGAATCTGGGATCACACTCTGTGTATAATGTGGATGAAGACACTATATGACACTTTCTGCTTGTTTTTTTACTTATTGTACACCATTATTAAATTTTTTTTGTTATTTGGATTTTGTGCATGTCTGTGATAACAAAAACACAAGGGCAAAGTTGTTGGTAAAGAACTACATTTATTTATAACTTTTAAGCAGCGCAACACATTATAACGTATTATTGCTTTGATTGGTGTGTGAACATACACTAAGCTGAATGCAGCAGCTGGAGCTATAAGATTGAGGGTTGCACGTTTTATTCCATGGCAGCACATATATGGTTGGGGGGTTTATGGTCATTACAACATAGTGTATTGAGATATTTAGTAGGAATGCCAGGACTTCACGAGAAAAGCGTGGCTTGTGGCCAGCCCAATCCTAGAGCACAGGAGCTTTTTTGTATGTTGTGAGAAGCAGTATTCTAGGTATACGGATGATATCCTCTGTGCTATCCTTAAGGTGAAGGACCCCATCATGAGTGGCTGGGGTGACGGGCTCAGTTGGTTCAGCTTTAAAGGCATCTAAGGCTCTGTGGACTTTCCCAACAAGACGAGATAAAAAAAAAGCCTATTCATACTTGCTGTGGGTGGATGCTACCTGGGTCTACTTTGTCATTTATGTTTAGGATTTGGGCCTATTCTACCAGGCGGGAGGGTTTGTTTTTATTTATGTATGTGTTGCTAAACATACACTTTTTTAAGATTGAATTTCCCTGGCCAATGTGCAGTAATTCTGTTGATTTTGTCAGCAATCTCTGATCTATCTAGTTCAGATTATGACTGGATGGATTTGGAGATTGAAGAAGGGTTACGGTTCCTTGTTGCTTCCTGACATGTGCATATGAAGACCAGTGCTGCCAATTTCATGTGTGCAATGGAAATTTCCTCTTTTTGCTGTGAGACTGTCAGCACTTTACTTCCTTTGGAGCTTCGCACAGCTGCTGCAGAGACCGTGTTTAGTATACTTGTTTTAGAAATTCACAGAATTCCATGTAACCCAAATAGTCAGTGGACAATGACAAATGATTACAAATGTGTCTATTAGAACTCTATTTTTAAATGCAGTAATTGTTTAATTATCAGCCATAAACGACATCATATAACTACTTATCCATGGACTGACCAGGCCTGCAAGTGCACACATGAGCACAATGTATGGGGCTTTATTAGGTGAGCACCCATATTCTGTTGCAGCCAATAAAAGTAATTGTACAAATCTACATCTACAGACTAGTGTAGTCCATGTGAGACTTAAACTGGCCATACACCATTAGATTATCTGCAGATTTTCTATGGTTAGATGGAAAAAGTGCAACAGATTTCTCCATGTATATTAATTAACTATCTAACCATAGAAAATCTGCAGATAATCTAATGGTGTATGGCCAGCTTAAGGGGTTGATTTGCTAAAGTAATCTAAAATATGCTGTGCGCTTTGCAAGGGCAATTGTACTCCTTTTCCCAGAGAATGGTGAATGTGGGGAAGCTTTACTTTTTAAAGAATACCCAGTCGGGTCCAATGAAAATAAAAAACCAACATTTTGCTTGCACATGATTGGATGATGGAAATGCGCAGAGCTTCACCACTTTCACTAAGCTCTGGGGAAAATGAGTGTAATTGGACAGTCTATTTGCTTTTAGTAACTAATAAACCCCTGTATCTTCCATCTCTTGTAAATGGATGCTTGTCAGTTGCAAAAGTCAGGGGTGCCATATGTAGATCAGTTATTAGCAGTGAAGATCTGAAACCTGTTTTCTCTGTCAGTAATCAGAGCTTTTTAAACTGGCACTGGCATTCTACAAG
Source organism: Rana muscosa (assembly GCA_029206835.1). Lineage (NCBI taxonomy): Eukaryota > Metazoa > Chordata > Amphibia > Anura > Ranidae > Rana > Rana muscosa. The sequence goes on from CM055116.1 coordinate 1,016,738,179, forward strand.
TCAGTATTCATAGTTGAATCTCTGATTAGTACTGTTGCCAGGGGCATAGAGGTTAGTGGCTGTTCCTTGATACAGAATGTAGGGTGGTTATGATGACTGCATACATTATGAAATGAAGCCATTGCTTTAGCAAGATGATGTAATCTGAATTACATGGCAGGACATGGTAAATTCATTGGTAGGACTGGGAAAAATTGATTCGATTTTAAAAATCGAGTTGGTAGGTCAAATCGATTCATATTTTAAAAAAAATAATTTTTTTTCCCCCAAGGCCGGCGCTAAGAATCCTCCTATTACCGGGTGCAGACCCTCACAAACGACCCTCCTGTGTCCTTTCTGTCTTGATAGCCTCTCCGGGGTGTGCAGAGGAGAAGTCAGTCAGCCACGATCCCGGGAAAGGGGCGCGAGGCCGGCCGTCGCAGACTAGGCCGAAGCCGCGACCTCGCCTAAAAAATCCTGCCCGCAGCTCCTCAGGACCGGCGCAAGAGTCCTCCTGCTACCGGGTGCAGACTCTCACAACTGACCCTCCTGTGTCCCTCCTACCTTGGTGGCCTCTCTGGGGTGTGCAGGGGAGAAGTCAATCTGCCGCGATCCTGGGAACGCCCTGGACTAGGTCGAAGCCACAGCCTTGCCTAAAGACTCCTGCCCACAGCTCCTCAGGACCGGCGCGGTGTCCATCAAAAAAAAAAAATAGATGTAAATCGCTTTTTTTATAAAAAATGTGCAGATCTTTTTTTATAAAAAATGTGCAGATTTTTTTTAGGGGAAAAAATCGCCCAGCTCTATTCATTGGATATAACTGTAAAGATGTAATCACAGGTACAATAGCAGCTGCAACCCCTATTCATATACCCCTATTGCTATTTGTTACATCACTGCATTATTTCATGGACTTTATCTTTCCAATGAAATGCCGTGTATCTGTCATATAACATCTTCTTTCATAAATGTTAGCATTTAAACTGGTTGTGCTGCCCATAGAGTAAGCATTCCATTTCAGGCAAGAAAATAAAAATAACTGGCTACTATGGGAAAATGCCAGTACCTTTCTTTCCAAAAAAATTAGACAAGGTCCCGTAATTTTAACGCTTTGGATTTGATTTTACATTCCGATTAGTAATACCGGTAGAGGTGAATTAAAAATTCTGGCAAAAACATCTAGAAAATGCTAATTAAACTGAAAGCAGGTGTGAGGACCAAAATGACTGTACCGCTTACATCATAAACCACTGAGGGCTTAATGACTTCCAGGGGTAAACCATTATTTAGGTTTGGGTTTGTTTTGATGCTCAGCAATGTAGTGAGCCATAACCACCATCCCATGCCTTTATGTGTTGTATACAACTGGAGATTGTTTACTGAAAACGAAAATAGGAAGGCGATTTTGTCCACCATTAGCCATCTTCATATTGTTTTCATTAAGAAGGCTGAATTGAAAGCAAAAGTTGCTGTGCAGAAGGCTGACATGTGACTAATGTATTGTGGGGCCATTCTAAAAATACGCCTCCATCTAAGCAACATTCCAGGCTGCAGCTGTCAGGAGGAAATTATCTCCATAGACACAACACTTTTTGCACAAGAGACTGTTTGGGTGACACATGCTGTTTTGTTCTACATTGCCAAGCATAGTTTGTTGTGTTGTTGACTGCTAAGGTTCCTGTTATAGATTATGAACAAGCTATTGTTAAAGTCTGTTTAGGATTCAGGAAGTTTTTGTTCGAAAGACAGAGTAGACTTTAGGAAGGTTTTGTATTTTGGCATTGTTTTGTTATACCTTTCTCTGTTGGCCTGTAAAAAAAGAAAATCAACATTTAGAGATTTATTAGGCATAATCTGAACCAGGTTTAGCAAAATTTAATAAAGTGCTGCCAACAATCTAGAGCAGCCAAACTGAATTTATCATCAACCTGACTTTGGTAAAGTGAAGCGTAAATGGTTGCAGAAACAGCGGTTCCTCTCTTTTGCGCATCATCAATGCCTTTGCCCTGTTTTATTGAATATAAGTAATACGTTTGTCGCCTCAATTTTACAAGAAATTTGCCTATCATGGTCGAGGCTGCCCTGCATGTAAATCTTGTAGCAAATTTGTAACCAGGCTGAAGTGACTATTTTGACACTTAACTGGTAAAATAACCTTTTTTTTTTTTGTATGGGGCAAAGCTGGAATTTGGTTGACTGCTTAAGATTTTAAATTTCCATTAATAAATAGTCTTAATCTAAGTCATAACTTTGTGTGTTACTGAACATATGTAACAACAAAAGTTGGCCCAAAAGTGTCCCAACACGGTTATTGCAGGACATAAAACATTTATTTGCTTTCAAACAATAGTACCTATCCCGCTGTCCATTTTGAATTGCATTCACCTAAAATCAGGCCTACAGATGTGTTTTTTTTTTTTTTTCTTCATTCTTGGCTTGCAGTTTTTGCCCAAATACAACACACAGAGCTTTGATGTTTTTTCACCAGCTGCATGTAGGCTGAACTCCAGGTTGCTAATCCAGTGTTTCTTTTCCTCTTCACAGAGCACCATTTGAGCAAGACGTGGAGCATGGCAATACAGACGGCCTAGGCGACTGCCAAAGTAAGCAAAGAATGAGCCTGCTGTTTACTTTGGGTGAAATAAGCCCTTTAAATTCCCAGTGTCAACATACCTGCAGCAATAATAGTAGAGACACTTTACAGTAACAGGCTGAAAGAATTCTATCATTGTGAATCGGACATGAAAAGGAACCTCTGTGTTTGCCTAAGGGGAAATGTAAAATGCATTTATAGTGTTGATCTTGATGTGGTAAAAATCAGAGGAGGAATAGGTGGACCGTCAGGAAGGTGTTATATTTCATACAGTGCAGCTTGGATGGAGGAAGCTCAAGTAACCTTTTCTCTTCTCTTTTTCCAGATTCTTTTGTGGCATTAAATGGTAAGAAAAAATATTAGCTCCTCCATACTTTTTTACTAGGTTTAAGTCTTGTATGTATTCTTTCTTTTTCTTTCCCCCTTTTTTTTACTTTTCTTTTTTATAAATCTCCACTTGCATTTGCACCAGTTACAAGTATCACCCTCAACTATTTCCCTATAGAGTTTTCAACTACACCTCCTGATCCGGAATTATTTTACACAGTGTATGGTCAGTTTATACATGTTTTGTTGACCGTTTTGTAGCTGTTCTTTACATTTTAGATATCTCTTTGAACATCTTTAGCTGCGGTTCTAAATTTACCAAAATTGCTATTGTAAAGTAAACCATACACTAAATTGGATAGAGTGGAAAATATATATATATATATATTTTTATGCTTTTATTTCTAGCCAGTGCCCCCTCCTCCTGTCTTAATGACCCCTATCACCAGGACTGGAAATTAAGGGAATCCCCCACATTGGGAGGCGACATAGTATAACAACTCCATGGAAGTTCTCATTTTTTTTCCACCCTACTACTGTTTTATTGGTGTCTGTCTCCCCATGAGAGGCAGTAAGTTAAGAGCATTCTCCACCAAAACCAGTAAAAACATAACAATTAAAAAAGGTTTTCACTTAAGTTCCAGTTGAATTAGCTTTAATACATCTAAATCCTTCAGACTAGTGTGGTAACAGTAAAATAGTAATATAATATTAGTTGGCACTGTTAAATGCAATATACGCAGAAGACAGATTTTCAAAACATATTGGGCTTGATTTGACATTCTGAGAAGATAACTAACACAGTCTGGGTTGCCTAATTCCCAACCAAATTCAATTTTGTAATAAGAGAGTGAGAGTTAAGGATTTAAAAATTTGAATCTGATTGGTTCCATAAGGAATAATGCAAGAAGGTCCCACCATCTGGCACAGTTAAAATCATGGCAAATTTTAGGAAATATAGGAAATACATCAGAACCTCCTACTTAAAGCTTTATTTTATTAAAGGGATTGAGCACAAATAGTAATGTGTTCAGCAGTAGTCTCTCATTTCATGGATAATGGAACATATACGTAATGTCAAGTGATGCTGAGGGAGGGAAATATTTAAAAGTGGAACTGATTGGGGAAAGCAGATATCCAGTGACAGAGAATTAAAATAATAAATTGATATCACATTAATAATTAATTCAGTTACTTTAATGGAAAAATGTTTTGTTTAAGGCCTTCCAAATTGCTTCCCTGCCAGTATTTTCATACAAATTAACTAAAGAAATGACATTTCTTCACCAGCGAACATGTAGGTGGATAAATGACATGTCTAAATTTATACAGAACTTCTGTACATCTCAGACAGTTTTTGTATTGTTTGAGGGGTTTATTTTGGCACGTGAAGACATACACTCTCTAATTAAATCCAGTTTGATATGCCTCATTAACCTGCATGCCTAATAGGCAGAACAGGCCTTGGGTAACGCAAGGCCTAGTGTTCTGTCAAAGGCCTGTCTGGATTTATCAGGTCAGCATCAACATGAGACCACACACAGCTCTGTCCAGCTGTTAAATTCTTTTTATTTTACTAGAGGCAATTTTGGTGAATTGGAGCATTTTTTTACACTTCTTTCCTATTTTACTATTGCTCACCTTTCCCTTTTTGGTTTCTTTAGCTAGTTTTAGCTAGTTTTAACACCGCTCATGATGTGGCAGTTATAGGCCTCAATGTAGAACATCTAGAATAGGTCAAATGTCATCAAATTCATTTAAACTTACTAACATTATTCCATCGATTACTTGTTCCTGAAGTATTTAGATTTTAAAAAAATGCCTACACAACTCTGTAAAAATTCCACATCACATTGTGATCATAAGAGATTCCAGGAAACCCATTTAAATTAATAGTTCATTAGTGTGCACTTGTTTTGAAGAACAGAAAATACAGCAATAAAATCACATATACACTCAATTCCTCCATACTGGCAGTTTTATGAATGCAAATATTTATTGATAATTACTAGCTGTGATAAACAATGGGATCTAGTAATTAGCCTAATATTGTAGCTTGAGTGTAAAATTATGTTGAAGACAAAACTCATTGGTGTACTGGCTCTCATCATTTTGGTAATGTAATCCTGAATTTGACCATAGGATTAGTTGACAGAGGCATTAACCTGCAGAGCTATGGGTCGAGCAAGCATTTACACAAACCTTTAGAAAGCTTCAAGCAACTTTTTAAGGCCCGAATTGGCATTCTTCCACACCAACATAGGAAAGTTAAACACTTTTCTTAATGGTATTGGCTGCAGTCTCTAACCAGTAACCAAACTTCAGTAAACTTCATAGCTGAAGGTATGAGATAAGGGAGCTTTATGAAAGTTTGTTGATTTATTTATTTATTTTTTTTATATAGAGGGACCTAAAGGATTGATTTGCTAAATTGGCAGAAAACAATGACTGACTTTAGTAAATAAAATAATCCAACCTAATGCAAAATTGTATTCTATTTTTTACTTGACATGTTGGGTGTCCAAATGGAACATGGCTTCCTTGTATTTAATTGAATATTCTCTGCTACTTTTAGTAAATCACCTCTATTGCTTTACACATGGATCATAGGGTTGCATTCCAAGCAAAGATCCATTGAATTGGTCCATTTGCCTAAAGACTAGGTCACTGATCTATTTTGACACACATTCACAAGACATTAAATATCGAGGGACATTAGCTTTAGCCCTGGTTCACACTGGTGCATTTTGACATGCGATTTGGCATGTCAAATCGCATGTCAAAACAGTGATATTTGCCGCAAATTGCCGGCAATGGCACCGTCCTAATCGGTGCGACGCCACATCTGCGGAGCTGCACCGATTTCAAAAAGTAGTTTCTGTACTACTTTTTGCGATTTTGCCCGCGATTTACATTGACATCTGCACAAATGTCTTTGTAATCGCGGCTGAAATCGGGACTGCCAGCGAGCGTGAAATCGTTAGAGTTCAGCTGAACTCGCACGGCTTCACTCCCGCAGCCCAGTGTGAATCTGGGCTTAAGAAAGATAATTCATGCTAAAAGAATATCCCATTAAGTAACTTCATCTTTTTCTCTTCACTAAAACAATGTTGTCTGCCCACAGTTGCATCAAGTGAAATACCCAGAAATCAATGCTATACAGGCATACCCAACTTTTAAGTACACAATGGGTTTTATTTACTAAAGCTGGAAAGCACAAAATCTGTCTCACTTCTGCATAAAAACCAATGAGCTTCCAGGTTTTATTACCAGGCTTAATTGAACAAGCTGGGGTTAGAATCTCATTGATTTCTATGCAGAAATTAGCCTGATTTTGGGCTTTCCAGCTTTAGTAAATAAAACCCATTGTGTACTTAAAAGTGGGGTATGCCTGTAGTGATCACTAAATTCTTTTAAGATGCATTATATTATAGATATTTATCATTGTGCAAGAAGTACCCCACTCCTGGTGATTATGGTTATATAGGCTACTTAAAACCATAGCAGACAGAATCTAGAGCAGCTTTGTAAAGTAACCAATCATTTCTCAGGCCTCAGCTTGCTCAGTTAAGCTTTCAAAATGAAATCTAAAAGCTGATTGGATGCCCTACACAATTGCTTCAGATTCAGTTTGCTTCAGTCTTAGTAAATTCCCCTCTCTGTGTATCATATTATCATAGGGAATGCTATATGTTGTTTATAGTATGGGCAGAATTAATCATATGTACATCTCAAAAAGTAATTTCTTAGCCGAGTGTAGGCTTTGTTAAATCCGTAATGGTTTCAGGGAGACAGATGCAACCTAGTACTACTTGGGTTATCCTTAAATGACCAGGACATCTTCTGCATCAAGCTGTATGGCATTTTTTTTCCTCTGTTTCTTAAACAAAGATCTCTCAGACTCAAGCAGCCCTGTTTACTTTGCACTCGGTCCCCTGGGAGAAGAGGCTTTGTTGATGGAAGGAAGGGTGTCGCTTTGTTACCTGCATACATATAGAACACAAAAGGGTCAAACAGTGGTGCAGTTGTCTTAAATACACATTGCCTCTTTGTATCAAGATTACAATTTTATTGACTCTTCATGGAACATCAGTGACAGATGCCTGAAAGTACAATGCTACAATGGCCTGAGCAAGAAACACACAGCACAAACAAACATTGTTTACTGTATTTAATGGTTTATTTGTTTATTTCAATATTTTCTATGGAGCTGTGTACCAAGCCTGCTGCACAGCGGAAGTATTGTAATACAGAGCAGAATAAAGTAGCAATTATAATTTTATAGTTAAAAGAGAAGCTATGTAGCAACGTCCTTGAATAGATCGTGGAACAATTTCAGTAGCACTTAAATGTATAATAATTTCAAGTATTTTGCTTATTAAACATTTGTAAGATAAGGCATTACAAGTGCAGCCATACATACTAAAACTACTGCCTTCCAGGTCATGAGTATAAACGCAGGTCATAACGCAGATGTATCCGTCTTCTCCACACAGTGATGTGATTTGTCAAGCAAAATGCATTAGTTTAATGTTTTACATTTAAAGTGGTTGTAAAGGCAGAAGGGTTTTTATCCTAATGCATTCTATGCATTAGGATAAAAAACCTTCTGTGTGCTTCTGCCTCCTTATATTTACCTGAGCCCTATCTCGATCCAGCGATGTTGCACAAGAGAACCGGCTGTCCGGGACTCTCCCTCCTCATTGGCTGAGACAGCAGTGCAGCGCCATTGGCTCCCGCTGCTGTCAAATTTAGTGAGCCAATGAAGAGAGGGGGTGGGGCTGGGTCACTGCTCCCTGTCTGAATAGACACAGGGGACTCAACAGGAGGGAAGGGCCAGGTGCACAGAAGAGGGACCCGGGAAGAGGAGGATCTGGGCTACTCAGAGCAGGTAAGTATGACATGTTTGTTATTTTTCATTAAAAAAAAACAACTGACTTTATCACTAAACACCTTCTAACATTCTTGTGTGGGAAAAATCAAACATTTAAAGTATATGTAAGCCCTCACCTTGTAAAACAGCCCATTTAGTTTAAAATAGAAATGCAAGGCAAAACATTTGTGTATACATTATAAAATTGTAAATACATTTTTTCCCTTTTTCTTTTTTTTTTTATAAGTGGTCACATAATCTCTGTTCTCATCTGCATCAGAAGCTCAGAGAGCTGGGGGAGGAGAAACGGCAGTACACTAATCATCCCTATGAATGGCTTGGGGGGGGGCACTTGTGAGCACAAGTCTGATTAGAGGAGAGCAGGCTGAGTTCCCAGCACAACTAGAAAACTGACCATGCTGTGTCAGTTTTTAATAGGAAAGCAGGGGGGCTGGCAGAGACACCAGGTATTTCATACATAGAGAACAGGATACTTTCTCATGCAAGTGCATGCCTTTTTCCACTCTTTTGGTCATGCTTTTGTCTTTCATGCACGTTATTGAAAATTAGTTGGTGGACACAGCACATATTTGAAGTGCAAATCTACCTGAACTCTTTCTAGTTTTGGGTACATTGTGGAAGGATTTAAACCCTGGTCAAGGTTATTGCTGCCTCGGTTCTGTTAGGAAGATTCACTTTCCTCTTTTTGACCATTGTCCTTTGCATAGAAATGGGAATCTACAAGACCGGGAACATAGGGAAGTCTCCCAGCTGGGACACCTGTTCTGGTGACAACTGTTAAAAATTGAATATATCTATCACTTCTTATGTCTCGGAGATTAGGGAAAATCTCATTTTGAGGCCACAGACACAGGTTTAAAATCTTCCACATTCTATCATTTATAAAAAAAAAATATAATTAAGCTGAAATTCCAATTTTAGAACAAAATAAACACTTTTGGTCATTAACCGTACATTTTCACAGATCTCCAAAGTAGTCCTATAAACCGTTATGGAGGAAATAACATTGGGCTCCAACAGAGGCTGTCCTAAAAGGACAGTTGGAAGTTATTGTACTGTGGTCACAGGGAGTGTAGCCCACAAACACTCCCTGCACCTTTTAGGCTCCATGCACACTGGCTTAAATGTTGCTTCTACAGGAGTTTTGTGTTCTGCCTGTATAAGCTACTCAATGTTATCCTATGTGTCAATGCACATTAGGACGTTAAGAGGCATATTTTGATTTGAACTTTTAGAGGCAGAAAAATAAAACCTTCTGATTCGCGTTTCTGATTGGAGCTCGGAGGCAGAAAAAACGTAAAACTCTCCTAAACTTTGTACAAAAAATGCTCTATATGAGAGGCAACACGCACTGCATTATACTCCTAAATTACTAACACATTCTGTCAAGTAGACTTTATATTTACCCTGTATTCATCAATTCTAGAACACACTATAAAAATATGGTTCCTACACTATAATGACCTGATGAAAGCAAACTGCCAAATTTGCAGACAAAGGCTGTCAACAAATCAAAAGCTCCACCAGAATAATGGGCAAATTACAAGTGTTGATTAGCAAGAAAAATAAATCACAGGCAACTCTGATAACCCATAAAAATGTGAAATGTTTACAGTTCTGAGCTTTTTTCTTCTACTTGAAGCCAATTAATAAAGATATCACTAGTGCTACGGACACCAACAGTTTACATCCATGAAATATGGCACTGTCAATCGTTGGTTCAATGAAGATCCATGTTGTTCATTCCACATTTTTTTAAATACCATTACCGTATATACTCGAGTATAAGCCGAGTTTTTCAGCACATTTTTTTGTGCTGAAAATGTCCCCCTCGGCTTATACTCAAGGCTATGTCCATCTTCAAATTTGTGCGCCTGATCCCAGCCAGCCGTAGGTCCCTTGGACCCCAAACTTGGCACACATGTAGACCCACTGTACCTCTACAAGTGTGCAGTTTTTTGCCTGGGGGACCTACGGCCGGAGAGCACTGATTTTTCAAAGATGGGCACCCCTTCCATAGACTCCCATGTTAAACGGTAATTTCTCTGGTGATTTTGGAGACCCAGTACTAGCCGGCCCTAGGTTCCCTGGACCCCAATCTTAGCACACACGTAGCCCTGCTCTTCATCTATAAGTGTGCAAAGTTTGTTGTCCAGGGGACCTACGGCCAGGGAGCACCGATTTTTCAAAGCTGGGCACCCCTTCCATAGGCTCCAATGCTAAAAGTCAGTCTAGTCACACAGCGCCGGAGATCAGGTAGGGAGATTGGACACAGTGAGGCATGGGCACAGTGACAGTGAGGCATGGACACAGTGAGGCAAAGTGAGGCACGCACATGGACATTCTAGGCTTATACTCGAGTCAATACGTTTTCACATTTTTTGTGGTAAAATTAGGTGCCTCGGCTTATATTCGGGTCGGCTTATACTTGAGTATATACAGTACTTAAAATGGCAATAACCATCATGTCAAATGTCATGTCAAATGCTATTAATAGTAACAAGGAAGACATAGTATGATATCACTGTGTTTCAATTCATTTTTATTTAATGGTCACACATAAAAAGCAGTGATGCCCAGCAACCTTGTTGGCCACACTATAATAATGGTGTCATGTGATCCAGAGCATTACAATATTATAGTGGCCTTAATAGCACAAATGCACATGCTCATAAAGAAATGTATCTATGCAGTTCGTAGTTAAGAGTCACTGAACCATTTACAGGCCCATCAGCAATGCTTGTAGGCTTCCAGACTTGCCTCAGTGTAGGCAATAGGAGATGCTGCTGTAACCTTATCGGGTGTTGGTTTTCAACAGACCATGGCAATCAAATGGTGCTTTTTGCAATATATCATTGTGTAAAGGCTGTTGCTCTTAAAACATTTAATGAATATGATAAAACCACAAATATCTTAAAATCTAACTAAAGACTAAACTTTTTTTGTGTTGGATATTGCATGGAGGGTAAGAGCCTGTGTCAAGTTCATTTATTTTTTTGTGACTATGACTTCTTGTCTTAGTGTCAACACTCTTCTCTAAAAGAAGTGCCCTAGTGGGGATACAGAACGTAGTAAAAAAAATAAAAAATAATGGAGGTTCCATTCTTCTCTTACTCTATTATTAAAATATTTTTTATTCTGGAAATGCCTCTGCTGGGAATTTTTCCTAATTTCTGGTCTCTGTGACAATGCTGTCCAGATGCAGGATCTTGAGGGGTAATCACTAGTGCTACGGACATAAACAGAGACCTGAAAGAGGTTTTAACCCCTCTGTTGCTGGAGTTGGACACATGCATCTATGAACCTATGTGTCATGGGGGGGGGGGGGTGGCGTAAAAGACATTTCAAAAACCGGTTCTTGCACCACCAACCAGCTGTATGGATAGTAAATGGTAATCTTGAAAACATCATAAAAACATATTCTGTAGAGACTGCTGACGTTGACTGATGATAGAAAGTTTTATAGCTCTCCTCATAAAACTACAAGAGAATATTGAAATACAATCTCTGTATATGCATTTTTTGTAGACCTATTGCCAAAGCACAAGGTAGTTGCACTGCATTGTGAAAAAAATATACTGCTAACAATGTTTCTGCTAAAACTAAACCCTCAAATTTCTTAGATCCCAGCACAACCTCTCACTCCAGAAGACATGAGAGTTATGACAGGGGTACTGTTCTGGACTGGAAGGACAACTATGACTCTGCTGAGAGCACTGACCCCCACGTCGCTGACTCTTTCCATAACCATCAGGACAAAAAGGGTAAGGCCTTGGAAAATACATTTCTGATATATGATGAGAAGTCAAATGGGGAGGGAGGTGCGTTACATGGTGTGGGTGCTTTCAGCTGCAATATGATGAATGAACAACAAAAAGAAAAAAGTGATATACTTTATTTTTATTTTACTACATGCACAGCTTTTTCATTTCACTACCAGCACTTGCCAATTTTCCCCTTATCAGAACGAAGGAAATCTGGATGCTATTTGACTTGAGACTGTAAGACTATTAGACCAAAATTGTTTTGTGATGGTATACTAATTTAACACAGCCTCTCCGCTTTAACCTGTATAAGGAGATAATGACTACCGGTATAAGGAGATAATAACTACCAGTTTGTATTAACCGTTGTAAGCCTTTTGCTAACAGACTGCAACACATGTCACTTATTAACAGTATGCATTACCTCACAGGGGACAATTGGGGCGTGCATCGCCAATGTCCCTGTTTTATGCAATGAAAGAGTGACTAGAAGAATAATGACAGGCCTGTAACCCAGAATGATCGATTCTGTCTATGATCAGCAGCTCCCCGAACATAATGCTTAATATAGATGTTTTTGGCTGATTAAAGTAGTTCACTCACATTATAAACCCATGGAGAAAAGAGGAATGCCTTATGCATTGAGTAATTCAATCATCTGCAGTGAAAGGATAGAAAATTTGGAACAGATCTTCTTTATGATTTTTGACCTATTCATAAAGAAATGGCACATTGAACCAGCCCATTATCTCATCTGAATCATCCAAAGAACTAATTTTAACATGATCTTGATGCTTCTCTCCTGTCATTTGAGCAAATAATAGATATCACATTCTGCCTGACTGCTTCTCAGGGGTGGTAGAGGAAGACGTGATTAATGAACGAGGTGCTGAACCACAAAACTGGCACATGGAATCATAAAAAGAATACATTTTTTTTTTTCTCTGTTATTTTGCTTCACACAATCGAATACCAGAAAGCATAGAACCAAGCACAGTCACTGAACTTTAAACGTCCCAGGGGTTCACTAAATAAACTTTACATTTTACATTATAGCAGCACCCCTCATAATTTGGTCCATATGCATTTTGAGTTATTTGCCTAATATATTTTTTCACATTCCAATTTTTAAATCTCCAAGTTGGAGATTTTTGTATTTTACTTCATATTTGAAACTGCTGTGTTTGTTAGGTTTAATTTGCAGCATTGGTTTTCCACTCAGTATTGACAATTTGCATTTGGTGTCCTCATATTGACAAAGCTGAAAGCATTGCACACATCATCATGTAACCAGTAATTATGTAAAAAGGCACAATGGTGGCAGAAGTTGCGCATGGGTGTTTTTTTTTTTTTATATCATTATCACATTTGTGTGCTTAATACTCCTTGTCTGTCTCTGTGCATTTTAAACAGTAATGATATTAATCTTCAACAGAAAGACAATGAGTAACCTTGCTGTACAAAAAAAAACAGAGAGCTTGATGTTTTGTTATGGTTTTGTTTTATTGTTTTGTTTTGTTTTTTGCACTTTTTTCAATGACTTTTGATTTTGTCAAACTACAAGTTTTGTTTTTTGACTTTTTGTTTTGCAAAGTGCTCTGTGGTGTTATTTAGTGTAGTTTACTTTGAAAGGTGTTTTCTTTCATTTTCCACGCTGAGAGTAAATTCCTTTCTCCGTACTCCGTACTAATTCTTAAATTCACTTTCTGCTTTGTTTGCAATGACACTAGTGGTTTGATGATGTCACATCCATATGTTAAGCATATGCTCATGCTCAGGTACCTGGAATATTAAAGAAGTGGAAGGTGGCCCATGAAATCGCTTGGCTCATTGGGATGTGACATTTGTTCACCACTGCTTAATTAGCTGTATATACTCTGGAGTTGCCTTGCCCATGATTTTATATTTCCATGTGGATTAAAACATTTAAAACCTATTTGAATATACTATATATTACTCTGTTGATGCGTCCCAACATGTTTTGACATTTCAATTCACTTTAGTTTTACTCTAAATAAAAATTGTTGAATCCAGTTACAACTCCAGTGTATATATTTATTCCTGTGCAGTGTTTTTTTTTTCTACTGACTTTTGTGTGTTCTTTACCTTTTGCAAAATACACTAAGCCTCATATCCTACACTAACCCTCTCCCCTCTTCCTGCTACCATTGTACTTCGCCTCCCTCCTTGATTCCTTCCCTTAAAGTGACAATAACATCCAAAACTAAATAGGGTCTTCATGTGCATATTACATTTTGCACACTTAGTCAACTATGTGTTAAGAGTGTCTACTTTGGTATAAATCCTATGGCATAAAATGTGTGATGCCAGTAAATGGCCTGGGTAACATTGCATGCTTTTATTTAATAGGGCTAGCAAATACCTCTTTGGGCACACAAGATAATGTGACAATGTATTTAGTCTGATTCTTTACTGTAGGTTCTCATATTTAGACCCCTTTCACACTGAGCTGCCCATAGCGTTGGCGGTAAAACGCTGCTATTTTTTACCGCCAACACTATGGGCGGATTTGCGGTGCATTTCGGATGCTAGCGGGGCGGTTTTACCCCCGCTAGCGGCCGAGAAAGTGTTAAAACCGCCCGCAAAGCGCGTTGCTGAAGCAGCGCATTGCGGGTAGTATAGCCGTGCTGTCCCATTGATTTCAATGGGCAGGAGCGTAAACACACCGCTCCAAAGATGCGGCTAGCAGGACTTTTTTTACCGTCCTGCTAGCGCAACGCTCCAGTGTGAAAGCCCTCTGGCTTTCACACTGGAGACAATGGAGCAGCTGTTTGAGGGCGGATTGCAGGCGCTATTTTTAACGCTATAGCGCCTGCAATATGCCCTCAGTGTGAAAGGGGTCTAACTGATAACATAGTAACACAACACTGCATCATCTCTTATTTAACAAGCTGTAGTAAGACGCTACAAAGAGCAATGGTGATCTGTAACTCATAATGAACCAATCACAAGTCAGCATTTGACTGTTTTATAAATAAGCCAATGAATGCTGCCTTGTATTTTTTCACTATCAGTTATTTCACACCACTAATTGTACCATAATAATAAAAGCCATGTACAAAAACATCTATAAGGTCATTGGAATCTTTGTGCTCCCACTGCATTCTTCATAGTGTAAAATAAAAGAAACCTGTGTGTATACTGTAACAGTGGCAGATATATATATATATATATATATATATATAAATAAAAATCTCTAACCTAGCAATGAAAAATTATGCCTTTTAAGATGTGACCAAAGTGGACACTTTTACAGATAATGACTAGGTATGTATGCCCTGGTTTATTCTAAGGTGTTACTGTTCTTTTAAATAAAAAGGAAAATGACCAAATCTCTTTGACATATTCCAAGGCTTTACTCTGTCAGTAATAGCAAAATGCCTGTGTATTTGTTTTAGGTATACTAACAGAACCTGTAGATGTCAATAGCTGCTGTTTGAATGTAGTTGGAGAAAATGAACTAATTTTCTTCATTCATTAGGCTGCATTTCCCATGACCTTCCCTATTGGTCCTCGTCTGGTTTTCTCTTCTCCTTGCACCTTTTTCTAATTGTTTATAACATAGAGGTAAATGCTGCCAACTTCCCTGTTTTATCTTGATGTCTCCAAACGTCTGGAGCCTTCTCAGCCTTCTTAATAAACTTGAAAAATCTAGTGGCAGTGTTGAGCTACTGGAGGTTGTTTATTCCTTGCTCTGCTTAGTTAATAGGAGTATTGTCTTATTGAATGCACGTGTGAACCCCAGGTTTGTTTTGAACAATTCAACTTTTGTCTTTCTGCTTCTCTCCTAATATTTGGTAATTGAAAATGATTGTGGCGGCTTTTCGTTTTGGCTTACATTTGACAAACCATGATTAATGGTGTTTTTTAAGTGAAAATGGGATTTAACCTTTTGCCTCTGAGAAAATGTAGTAGACCATTCAGAATGTATGCAATCACCCCTTGTTGTCACATATATGTCTCACAGTACAAGGTGCTCAGGATTTATTTTTACAATTGGCAAATTTTGTATTTTCCTTTTAACAATATATAATAGGGATATGCTTTTTATCTTTTTTTTTTCAATAACGTACTTTTTTCATAAGTGTTTCAGAAATAATAAAGGTAGATTTAAATGACATTCAAGCTTTGGGGGCACAAAATACATCTTGCTTCAAGAAGGCATCTTGCTGCTTGCATTATATATTATATAGTTAGTATATTACTATATTTATATTACATTTTATGTGTGTGTTTTTTGGACCAAGCCATTACCATGAAAAAGCTTGATCACATTTCATATATTGCGCCTCCAACCCTCTCTTCACCTGTCTTTGGCTGCTCACAGGAAGAGAGGGCACACCCCGCTATATGCCCGTACCTTCCTGTGTAAATAGGTTGAGCGGTGTTATGAAACAGGTCTCCACAGCCAGGTTCTCCAGAGAATGACTCTTATCTCTATACTCAATAAAGACAATTCTCTATTTCCCCCAATAACTCCAAGGTCCACACCAGCCGTAACTCCAACGTAGAGTTTATTTCTCTTAAAGCACAGTCTCTGATAGGAAAGGTTGGAGAGAGGACAGGACAGCATAAGGTGTGGGAGAGGTCCAGGCACAAACGTAATACACTTCACTGCTTGGTTTCTCAAGCAGACTTAGCCCATTTGGATAGTCTCCCTAGATAGGGACTAGCAGCCAGAATGGTACTCTAACTAAACGCACAGTCACTACACAAACTGGTGATCTTGGTCTCTGCCACAGACCTGGTGAACTTGGTTTTCAAAGCTTGGCCTCTTGTAAGGAGAAGACATCCCTCCAGAGAGTTACCGGGCCCCTTCCTTCACTGTGACTTCTCACCAGTCCCTCGAAACGGTCTTTCCCCAGTCCCCTCGCAAGGCAGCATTCCTCGATCCTTAGTAGGCCCCAGCCAAAGGTGCTGGGCCCAAGGCCTTTAGTTGCAGCCCCAGGTGCCTGGGACTGATTCACCGACCACCGCCCCTGGGCCAAAGGTGCCCAGGGCAGACAGGAACACACACTCCCTGGGAGTAGGACCCCCGACAACAAACCACAAAACAGGCAGCGTCCGCCCCTTTTATATCCTCTCCCAGCATACACAGCAGGCCGACCACGCCCACTGCATGGTTGCCGAGAGGGGACACACAAGGCACAGCACTGTATCAGCGGTTCAACCCTGGACCACTATGGCAGCGCCACCTGCAGGCCACAGGGAACGGTACACTGATACTCTTCCTGCAGACAAAATGGTTGATAATGTCCCAACAATTTAGGTGTTTGAGCATAACTACCACTCAAACACCACCCCTAAATTGAGGACCCCGCTACACATACATTTTACAAATCGATAATATTTACCAAAAGTTGAATGTAAAATCGGTCATAGTAATTTTTGTCCCTGCGCTTTTTCATAATGGTATCATATTGATAGAAGTTATTTTACTAAAGGAGTAGTGACTGTTCATCCAGGAAAGTGAATCAATAAGGCAAACCTGTGTTCACAATGATCACATGGTGTCAGTGACTCAAACACTTCCACTCTCAGATCTCTGCAACAAAACGGCTAATCAGCCTATGGTCCAAGTTAAGAGGCTAAAGCTTCCTATACTGTGTTAGGTTGTTTATGTATATACATAACGCACATATTATGTAAAAAAAAAAAGTTTCTTCCATTAACACAGACTAGGTGGATGGAGGAATCCCTTCACCTGCTGTGACATTTTATTCTGACAGTGGGACCCACCACTATCAGAATACACCAATCAATTGCTGCATCTGATTGGCTGTAGCTTCTAATCGGCTTCTGTTGAGCGAGGATGACCACTCACTGATCTAAATGCTCCTGGTCCCTGCTGCAGGGGAAATCCTGCATTGCTGGTCAAATTTCAAAAGTGACAGTTGCTGCAGGGGAGAAGAACTCCCACAAGCTGTCAAGGGAAGAGCATTTTAGTGGTGGGGAGTTAGATTTGCACCATGTTGCATGTAACATGGTCCAAAAGGTAGAATTAGACTTTAAGAACTAGGACTGTTTGTGATAACACAAGAAGATTTCAGAGGAATCTGAAATGTATGCATCAGTCTCCAATAGTCCCAGTCAAGAATGCATTTAGTTAGAGTAGATAATGCCTGGTACACACTATCAGTTTTTTTTCCATTCAAACCAGCAGACTAAACAAGGAAAAATAAACTGAGGAGCTTGCTGTACTAACTATCCAATGTTAGTACTGTGATCTCCCCACTGAGCTGTTGTGTTCTGACAGGGGGACTGCTCCACCACCAGAACACACCATTCAGCACTGATGGGATGCCAAACGGATGCTGTTTTTTCAGCATGCCCGTTCAGCCGGCTTCTGTCGGACAGGCTGGTGTACACGTGGGCTGAATGTAAAGCTCAGCCAAGAGACTTGTGGGATAGCTTGCAGAGCCTACTGATTCAATGTATGGCTGGCTGATGTGTACTGGCTCTAAAACTCTGCCACTGTAGCACATCTGATACTGTAGAGGAGGGTATTAAAATCATCTTTGAAAATATAATGAACCACTTCTCTTGTTCTCTTTTGTATCTGTTATTGTTAAGGCCTCATGCCCACTGACGTTTTTACAGCTGCATTTTTTACAGCTTAAAAACGCCTGTCCATGTTATTGTAAATATTATTTTTTTTTTTTTTTTTTTTTTTAAAAGTCGTAGCTAAAAATGCGACCGCGTGTTAGTGCGCGTTTTTGCGCGTTAGTGCGCGTTTTTGCGCATTTTTTGACGCTCGCGTTTTTTTCTGCCTAATTCTGACGCTGAGGTCCTGGGTTTTTTTTACAGCTTAAAAACGTCTATGCTATTTGCAGCTCAAAAACGTCTAGGTGGGCATGAAGCTATAGACTAACATGGACAGGCGTTTTTAAGCTGTAAAAAACGCTCAAAAACGCGGCTGTAAAAACGTCCGTGGGCATGAGGCCTTAAGGTATCCATTACTCCAAATGAAAAATGGTCAAAGTTTGCTTAATAACATAATATTACAAGCACAAATCCCCTGCCGGACCACACACCATCGATGTGAGCCACTATCGACAAAAAAATAATCACAAACTGGCTTCAACTGGCTCTCCAATACATTAGGCTACACCCCCCCCCCCCCCAAACGTGCCAGTGGGATGTATTCTGATGCGTATGAGAGCCAGCTGAAGCCAGTTTGTGAACATGGATGGTGTGCAATACCATGGAAGATTTGTGCATACATGGTTGAGCTAGATGGGTTCTTAATGAATGATTAGCACCCAACAGCAATGGCTTAACCAGCCGGGGATATACGTATGAGCATTGAGCGGCGCTTCCTTTTTTCCTTGGCTTATAATTCATATTGCATGCATTTATATAGCAATAACAATTTAGGCAGTGCTTTAATATAAATTATATATTCACATCAGTCCCTGCTTTCAAGGAGCTTACAATCGAAACCCCTATACATAGACAGGAGACAATTAACCTACTAGCATATCTTTGGCGTGTGGGAGGAAACTGGAATACCTGAAAGAAATTTACATAAGTACAGGGAGAACATGCAAATTCCATGCGGGTAGTGTCTTGGTTGGGATTCAGTCCAATGAACCTAGTGCTGCAGAAGTGCTTACCACCAAGCCACTGTGCTACTATAAGCAGCTGGGTCTGTTAATTAATAAAATAGGATAATGAATGATATTTGCAAAGTTAACATTTCATTGTTCTGTATTACAAATTAAAGTGTCAGATTTGTCAGGATGGCACAGCTGGAGTTATGGCATCCAACTCCTGGCAGCAGAATATAAATCAGCGAGGAACCAGTATTGTATTTATTTAATTGTCGACATTTCAGTTTAGTAGATGCACATTTTTTATTTATATTTCTTAGCAAGGCTTTTAATGAAGACTCATTTGCAATAAAGATTTCCTGCAAACAATGAAAAATTGTATACACACTGGTTGTATTAAACAATGGCCAATAATGTGACAACATGAAATCTGGTAAAATATGTTAAAGTAAACCTGTCACAAATCTGGACAATCAACTGAACTTATGATAAAAAAATACATAAGCAGATGTTACCTTCAGTGAAGTCTGTCACACTAAGCAGTATCCAGCGATAACAAGCAGCTGAAGTTTATGCAAATCTTCACTTTTCCTGTTCTTTTTTTCATTGTGTGCTCAGTTGGTGTTCCTAGGTTTGTGATGGGTTTACCGTAAAACCTTTTTATGCAAGTAGACTATTGACAGTAGTTTGGAAAACAAAAGAACCAACCCATGTCAAACTACACTATTTGCAACTTTTCTGAACTAATAGAATGTTTACTACGTACTTTACAAAGTAGGACATTCCTTGGCTGGGGAAGTGGAAATGTCTTCAGGAAGAGGAAGTCTGCTTCCAGCTAGAAACTTGACAACAGAGCTCAACATAACATTCTACAGATGTAGCAGACAATTGTGATTGGAGAATTGCCTAAGCGTGCGCAAAAGCAATTTTTATCTGCTCTTTCCATATAAACATTGCATTTAGGTTTGCACAGTATCTATGAACGTGAGTGCTGACCTAAAGATAGGCAATCTACTCAGGTAACCCTTTATTCAAAGAAATAAAAGAAGAACTATGATAGGGTGCAAACTTTTTAACTGTTTATAGAAATATCATGCATTCATATATACATGCATATATATTCATATGTGTTTAATAAAATTTGACTGGGAACGGTGGAAACACTTGGCGGGTGGAATGTATGCATGTATGTATATATCTCTCTTGGGCCCTGGGTTCCAAATAGAACGCTTGAATTTCAGTCATTCCATTTAATGTATAGATAATATAGCTAAATCTTGAGAATATTGTGCATAATAATCATGTATTTGGTGTATTTTACCCTAAAATTATAATGGGGTTCTATTTTACAATCTGATGAAACCAGCAATAGCATGGAATAACTCAAAGCAACCTCAATTCAACCTAATGGAGTAAGAATTATTGTGTCTGGTTGCCATTGAGTGTAACCACTCTTTGCCCTTTATCTGTACCAGTCAGCCCTCACAGTCCTGTATTCCACACAAAAAAAGTTTTGTACGGCAGTAAAGCCGGCCATAGATGATACGATTCTCTTTCCTGCTGTTGATGGGGGGGAAGGCCTCCGACAGAGCTATTGTGTTCTCTGGGTTTGGTGAGGGGGTGGATGGGTCATGGGGAGCTGTCCCTGCCAAGAGAGATTATTGCTGTTGTGTGTAGCCGCTGGCAATAATCGCATACTAAAAATATGACATGCTGGTTGGATCGACTTGGGTACAATCAACCTGCCCATACGTGGTTTGAGTCTTGGCCAGTTCCTACTGAACTGGCTGAGTTTTAAACTGTCTATAGTTGGCTTAATCTAGTCTGCTTTTTTTTTCATGGTGGACCTCCTAAATGTAATCAATTTCTGTTTTACATGTAAGATAGTATTAGTTATAGAGATCCTTTAAGAAGGCAGCCACAAAAGTACTAAATCAACAGCCCTTAAAATCTACATACTTGTGTGACTACACAAAGTTAAAATGGTGAGACTGCTGAAATAGCATTGCACAAACCAATCAATACTGAATCATGTGTGGTAAGCTGGCCATACACTAGTAGATTTTTGACCATTCATACAAATATCCACAGTATATTTGATGACTTTGAATGGACTTCAAAACATTGTTTGGTTTTATTATTGAATTTTGGAATGAATGGGCTTTCCCAAATGAAATCCACATTGTTAGAAATTTGCTCACGGAAAAAATTTCTATCCTGCTCCTTCAGAATTTGTCGTCATTACAGTGGAAAATTAATATAGACTATGACCCCCCTAATTAAAAGAAAATCAAACAAACATTCCAAAAATAAATAACTATGAATAAAATGTTTTTTTTTTTTAAGTCCTAACAAGTGTAATCTGTGTAATTGATGATTCTTGATGGTAATTATAGGTTTTCTGCCCCTTTTTCCAAGTCAAAGCTTAAACTTACGACAAATTGTCCTCAGATCTGTTCATTAAACCAGTGAAAAATTAAAATCTGCGGATTGAAAGCTGATTTGTCCTCTTGGCACTGAGTCTGGAGTGCCCTTTCATTAGGCCAAGTTGGTTATAGTGATGATTACTACAGCTGACTGTTCTTTACCGAACACAGGGGTCAGAGCTTATGATGAGCATGACAGAAGGATAGCTAGCGCTAAACTAATCTTTCTTCTTTGCCTCACATTGGTGAACAGAACATGCAAGATAAATAATTTATTATAGTGAATGTTGCTTGGTGTAAGAAATACATACCACAATAAGGAAAGTGTTAGGCTGTGTCTTCTGCGGTATTGGAGCACTCATATAGGAAGAACGGAATTTATGGCTCTCGTCACATATAGTAATAAAGCTTTCAGAGGTCATAGTTATGACTGCCACCTCAGGAATCATGGAACTAGAGCTCCAGCCACCTGATCTCTTACATGGTTCATCCTTGTGCCTGTGTCTCCTCTTCTGTCTCCTCATCAGTGAAAGGAGAAATTGGCAGATGCATAAGTTACAAAATTAAATGGTAGGTAAGGTTGAATAAAGACAATAGTCTATTCAGTTCAACCCTTGTAGGTGTGCGTGTGTCGCTGTCGATAATCATTTCTCATATCCCTGTATGTTGTGTTTTTTAAGATGCACGTCCAAGAGTCTTTTTAAAATATGAATACTCCCTGCTGACACCTCCAATTATAAAAGAGAATCCCCCCCCACGCAGCTTAAGGTTAAACCACTTCTCCAATCTCATTATGTGGCGCGTGTCTTCTTGTACTCTCTGGGACTGAATGCTTTTTATTTTTCCTACGCTGGGAGGGAGTATTAAGTGAGTGGTGATGGGCAGATAGGATGGATAGGTGGGGAAGGAGTATATGGTTCTTGCCCATCACCAGTGCCTGGAAGACAAGATCCCATGTCACCATATACTTAATTTTTTTAATTTTTTTTAATGAATTGTGTTCAACCTCCTGCCACCCACAATACACAAAGGTGTGATTGGAAAGAGTGTGCCTACATGCTGCACATATATGTTTCCATGGGCAGATGAGGTTTTTGTGCTCAGGGCACACTCATTGTGTGCTCCTAACACATTGACAGCCAATCATAATTGAGCTATATAAATACAGGAGACAGCTCAGGACTCCCACCCCCCGCCAGAACACTCTAGCTGAGAGTGCTTATTGTGAGCAGGTCGGCAGACCTTTTTTGGCTGGCGGTAATTTTTGAACCTGCCGACATTCGGCCCATGTGTACTAGGCTTTAGGTTTAAATTTGGTCTTCCCCTTATCCACCCCCCCCCCCACCACTGTTCTCAAGGGATTTGTAGCTTACACAGGGATACAAGCGCCTCATTTGACAGCTTTGACTGGCCCAATGCTGTCACATGCTCTTCCACACCCGGAAGTACCAGATTTTGGCACATGAATAAGTGAGGGAGGAAAGAAGGAAGGATAAGTGTATGCTGGGGTAGGGGTGGGGGATATAAGCAAACCCACTGCTGTGCTCTAAATGGGCAAAGCACAGGTTTACTTTCAAACTTACCAAAGTGTGCCAACTAGTAAGCAA
Source organism: Rana muscosa (assembly GCA_029206835.1). Classification (NCBI taxonomy): domain Eukaryota; kingdom Metazoa; phylum Chordata; class Amphibia; order Anura; family Ranidae; genus Rana; species Rana muscosa. The sequence continues at coordinate 1,016,761,343 of CM055116.1, forward strand.
GCAATTGCAGAATATAGAATGTTAGTTTGCTCAGAATCCATCAACAGCATGTTGCAAAACGGTAGCTGTTGTGCAGACTGGAGCCCCTTGCTGATCAATGCACAAAAATCTATGACAGCTTTTTCTCTTGTGAGTGTTATTATCCACAACAGTACATACAATATTTCAAGCTCTATCTCCATTGTTCCTAGTATAAAAAGAGATGTTTGGAAAGGCTTAGCTGGTCTCTGTTTTGTTGGTGCAATAAATGTATCAAATAAAGATTCCTGACAGAGAGAATCACTCCTGTGGTTTTGATGTGCTCGATTCCTATAATAAAATGAGACATCTAATTTCAATTCATGCATTAGCATCACACAATGTAGAATGACACATGCTTAAGTCAATGTTTGCCCAAGAATATTTATCAGGGGTAAACATAAGGATGAAACACTGATAAATAGGCTTATCAGCCTTGTGCTGTATTTACATAAATTAGCTCTTGCACTGTGATATAACATGCGAAAATGCTAATTCTTACATTTGCATATTTTCCAGCACAGTTGACACTTCTATACTGAAGGAGACTCTAATGTATTTTTTAAAAGTGCATTGCAGATTTCTTGTCAACAGAAGCTGATTGTTTACTTTTACTTTATTGGGTACATTTTGATAATGTTTGAGTAAATGAGACCAATAGAAATCGGTTTTACTATTTAAAGGAATTTATTCGCTAATCTAGGCAGTACTTTTACAGTACCGTACCTTTTTTAATTTTTAGCGTTACAGTGGAGTCAACTGAGCTAGATTCTGTTCATCATAAAACTCGTGGTAGTAAGTTCAGCTTCTGTTTGGCTTTGGTAAATTGAACCTGTGCTAAAGGGAGAAAAAAAAACTCTTCAATAACTTGGGTTACCTTTCCTGCAGCTTTATGCAAGGTCTACTGCTTTTGTTCTGATGCAACTCTTAAGCTGGTTCATAAATGGTTAAAAATTCAGCCAGTTCAGCAGAGCCTGGCCAACTATTAATTCATGTATGGGCTAGATAGTTGTACACAAGTCGATCTATCGATCAACTTGTGTACAACCAGTCTGTTGGGTTTTTCCCGAACAGTAATTTTTTTTATTTGGAAATTAAGAAACATGTTATTTAACTGCTTGCCAACCGCCGCACGCAGGTATACGTCTGCAGCATGGCACGGACAGGCAAAAGGACATATATATACATCCCCTTTAAGAAGCGGCATTGTGGACGCGCACCCACCGCAAGCTCAGTGACTCCAACCGCGGGGATACCCGCGATCGTGTCACGGTGAGGAAGAAAGGGGAAATGCTTGTGTAAACAAGCATTTCCCCAGTCTTCCTAGTGACAGGACAGTGATCACAGCTTCCTATAATCAGAAGCTGTGATCACTGCCGTGTCACACACAGCCCACCCCCCCTACAGTTAGAAGCACTCCCTAGGACACACTTAACCCCTTCAGTGCCACTTAGTGGTTAAACCCTTCACTGCCAGTGTCATTTTCACAGTAATCAGTGCATTTTTATAGCACTGATCGCTGTAAAAATGACAATGGTAACAAAAATGTGTCAAGTGTCCGCCATGAAGTCGAAGTCACAATAAAAATCGCAGATCGCCACGATTACTAGTAAAAAAAAAATTTTATAATAAAAATGCCATAATTCTATCCCCTATTTTGTAGACGCTATAACTTTTGCGCAAACCAATCAATATACGCTTATTGCCATTTTTTTTACCAAAAATATGTAGAAGAATACGTATCGGCCTAAACTGAGGAAAAAAATGTTTTGTTTTTTTTTAAATAGATTTCTTGGTGATATTTATTATAGCAAAAAGTAAAAAAGATTGAATTTTTTTCAAAATTGTCGCTCTGTTTTTGTTTATAGTGTAAAAAATAAAAACCGCAGAGGTGATCAAATACCCCCAAAAAGCTCTATTTGTGGGGGGAAAAAGGACGTCAATTTTGTTTGGGAGCCACGTCGCACGACCGCGTAATTGGCAGTTAAAGCGACGCAGTGCCGAATCGCAAAAAGTGGCCTGTTCTTTGGCCAGCAAAATGGTCCGGGGCTTGAGTGGTTAAGGATAAATACATGGAAATGGGTAATGATGAACTAGATACAGTATGTACTGTACAGGTCATAAACAGAGGGAGATGGGGGTGAATGGGTCAATGTACAGGTCACTTAGAGTGGGAGGATGAAAATAAGAGATGGATGTGCAAATATGCAAGATCAGGAAGGTGAAGGATTAAAACACAGATCACATAGATACAGGATGTAGATCAGATGTATAGGAGAGCAGGGAGAATGAAAGGGTAAAGAAAAAAACTTTGCCTATGGCTGCTGCTGCTGTTGTCTGTGCAGTGAGCATGAACTAATGACTTAAGCCCTGTACACACGATCGGTTTTACCGATAAACAGTCCCATGGACTTTTTTCATCGGACAAACCGATCGTGTATGGGCCCCATCGGTCTTTTTTCCATCGGTGATTAAAAATAGAACATGTTTTAAATTTATCCGATGGAAAAAAAACGATAGCAAATTCCGATCGCCTGTGTGAAACTCCATCGGAGAAGAAACCCACGCATGCTCAGAATCAAGTCGACGCATGCTCAGAAGCATTGAACTTAATTTTTCTTGGCTCGTCGGAGTGTTTTACGTCACGGCGTTTGGGACGGTCGGATTTTCGACTGATGGTGTATAGGCAAGAATGATGAAAGTCAGCTTCATCGGAATTCCGATGGAAAAATCCATCGGAAATCCGATCGTGTGTACAGGGCATAACATTCAATAGTTCCTCCCTGTCGCAAGAGGAAGGGGCAGACGTACAATGTCTACACTATATAGGAGAGTTTCCCCTCAAGGGCGGGACTTTTTAGGCATAGATTTTGACAACCACTTAGGGGTATAGTCTGATAAAAATTGTTTTATTACAAAAAATAAAAGACACATAATATGATAAAGCTTGATATTATAGGCTTGGACAGAATTTCCTAGATGGAATTGTCATGTACCTTGTATGATCCAGTGACATGTAGGGACAGAGTAACCATACAAGTATGTTGGCAATATGAACATGTATATAAAACATGCAATTGTGTGTGTATATGTGTGTGTATGTATGTGTGTGTGTGTGTGTGTATATATATATATATATATATATATATTAGATCCTACGCGTTACGGAGAAGACTCCTCCTTCAGGGAAGTTCCAATATATGATTACGATTGTAATCTAAAGCAGAAAAGCAGATCTTTACACAACAGCATTCATTATAGGACACAGAACAGATAACCCATCAGACAGATGAATGGTGGGTCCAGTATTAGAAATAGAGGGTTGGGTGGCGGTGTACTTACATGGACATGCATATATCAGGCTTGGGACTTGGATATATTGAGCCCAACAGGTCACGTGGGTAAAGAATTGGTGTATGAAGGCCATAAAGAAAAAAGCAATAAAAACCAGGCCTATTGATGGACGGTTGAGGAGTCCAACGCACAAAGGCATCCGGGGGACAGTCCAGGACCGCGTGCGTCTAAAAAGGGGGAACATGGAAAAATATGTACCAATAAAATAGGATAGAAAGGGCTAAGTTTATATGTTTCAACAAGATAGCATCATAGTCTAAATGTCATCAAACCTAAATTTAAACCTCTTTTGTATATGAGGTCAAAAGGTAGTAGGAAACATGTGAGGATACATATATATATACCGTATTTTTCGCTCCATAAGAGCACTTTTTATCCCCCAAAAAACGGGGGGAAATGTGTGTGCGTCTTATGGAGCGAATACTAATCAGGAGAGCCGCTGATAGGGGGATCGTTTCGACGGCAGAACGATGCCCTATGCATCACTCTGCCCCAGCTAGATCCTGTTTCTCTAATGCTTTCAGCTGCTACTGGGAGAGAAACAAAAGGGTATTGTTCTGTATTTAACCCCCACAGGATCGGCATTGATATGTAAATCGCGCGGGCATTGTTATGTTAATGAGGTCGGCCGCCGCGATTCATATGCTAATTACGCCCGCACCTCTGCATGCCGCCCACCTAGAAGGTGTGAACAGCATACAGGTGAATATAGGGGGCATGTAGAGGGGATTAAAGAGGGGGGTTTGAGGTGCAGAGGCTGCAGAGTTGAATGGGAAGGAAGGGTTGGAGTGCAGCTGTTAGAAGATGAGGGGTTTGGGGGACAGAGGTTAGCAGATGAGTTAGAGGGGCAGAGTTGTACTGAGAGGGAGATAAGAATGCAGAGATTAGTAGAGAGATGGGGGAGGGGGTTACTGCAAATACACCATTTACATTACTGGTCAGTGTAAATGTCTAAATATGCAAATACTCCTGTTGTATTGAGGTCATGTAAATGTCCCAGTTAAATTGGGGATCAGTGTAGGGTGCCCCCTTACATTAGTTGTTAGTGTAGAAATATTATTCTGTTATACTTTATTAAATATTTTAGTACACCATTTGGTTCAAGTTTTTTTTTTTTTATATTTTCCTCCTCTAAAATCTAGGTGCGTCTTATGGTCAGGTGCGACTTATGGAGCGAAAAATACGGTATATATATATATATATATATATATATATATATATATATATATATATATATATATATATATTAGAGGAAAACATCTTAGTTCTATATGTATTTCATGTATTTCTTACCTCACAAAAGGTGCTGTGTATCTTTGGGGGGGGAGGAGAGGATTGAGCAGAGTGTGGAGTGTTACATGTGCAGTAAATTCACACGCAGCATAAGTTTGTAAATATGGTCGGATTGGAGCAGTCCAGCCGTATCAGAGAGTGGACTGAGAAATCAGGATCCAAATCCAAATGGAAGGAGATCCCAGGATAACATCATAAGTCCAACAGTGAAGATAGAGAAACACCTCAAAAATCTGTGTGCAAAAAATATATACACATAGCATCAAGGTAGGGTATACAAAGCATCCCACCTTAAGACAAGAAAATGTCTCCAAGTGAGGATAGCAAAAAAGCTTTTCTTCATTACCTGATCAGTGTTGGTAACAACGTGCTCTCTCCCCACCGGCCTCAGCACTAATGATCAGACACGGGACAAGTCCTTAAATAAGGGCTGTGGTCCAATCAGCCAAGTTCCCAACAGCGCGTGTGGATGTCGTTACCACACATGCTGGGAGGATTTAGACAGCGCGGTCCTCCGGGCGTCATCCTCGCCCAGGACCAAAATGGCCATTTGGGGAGAAGGGCGTCATGCGTCACGCCCCCAACGACGCATGCGTGGCTGCCCTCCAGGCCGCGTAGTGGAGCAGAGGGACGGATGGAGGTGGACTGACCAATGTACCGTCAGGTGGATCGTGTGCCCACGCAGCGGGAAAAGCCGCAAGTCTAGGCCGGCCCGACATAGGAGGCGGATCAATGGATATAAGTATCCCTAAAATTGGCACCTCAAAACGAGATGGACCGGCCCGCGCGTGCCGGGATTGCCCCCCAGAGACAACCAAAAGCGTAGACTCCCCACCCGCCATCATATGAATGGGAAAGGAAAATTAACAATAAAGAATAAAGCAAACTAAAATAAAATAAAAAAGTTAAAAAAGGGGTAAGAAAAGGGAAAAGGGGAAGGATAGAGGTGAAGTGTGAAAAATCAAATAACTGCAAAGATAAACAAATTTACAGAATGGAAATGAAATTAAAGATGAAAAAGGAATTGGAGATACATAATAAAACTAGAAAATAAGAAGTGTAAAAAATAGTAAAGAAAAAAATAATAATGAATGTAAATAAATATAAATATAATTAAATATGAATATGAAACCTGAAATAAAAAATAATAAAAAGTAAACTGGCCATGGGGGATAAGGGTATCTTTTTTATCTATAAAGGAAAATAGTGGGGATGTAAAACATACCCAAAATTAATACGTCTTTTACCCAAACCCATAATTGATACGCCTGGTGGTCAATGATGTTGCACACAGCCACCCAAGGGAAGGAGAAGGGGAAAAGGCACAGAGTGAAAAAACATATGTGTTGAAACATATGTATGTCAAAAAAAAGAAACCCAGTTTAACAACATGGGTCCTGTCTGGTATATGATTCCCATGCTGATAGGAAATGTTGCAAATTATCATAAACATATCATCTGGAAAAAGATTTTTACAGAAGAGAAAAACAACATGTATATAATTTACAATGAAAAAATGAATTAGAGAAATAAAATTACATTGAGATTGGAATACGTTATAATAATAATATATTATTGGTACAATGAGCGATCTATACAGTTCACCTCTCCATGCCTCCAGAGACAAAGCCCTCCAGGAATGGCCTGAAGTTGGCTGCCTCATTGAGGCCTGGGAAAGTGGTAGCTTGAAGGAAAATCCATCTAAGCTCTCTTTGTAATATTAATTTATTCCAATCACCTCCTCGTGCATTGGGGTGTATTCTATCCAACACTATGAACTTGATCCCTGTAAATAAACCGTTGTGGAGGGCCGTGACATGTCTCCCCAAAGGAAAATCGGGGTTGCACCCCCTCATGCTCCATACATGCTTGATCATTCTTGACCGTAGCTCAACTTTTGTCTTGCCGACATAGAAAGAGCCGCAGTCGCAGAGCAGTAAATATACTACACCTTTGGTGTTACAATTGGCGTAGTGGGCTGCTCTAAATGTGTTGCCGTTGGGTAATATACACGTAGGTCCCACGTGTATATATTGGCAATATTTGCAGCCCCCACATGGATACGTCCCCTTTGTTTTGCAGGGATCTCTCTGATTTTCACCCTTGAATTCACTTTTAATGATGCGATCCCGAATGGATGTTGCTCGCTTAAAAGTGATCAAAGCGAGCAACATCCATTCGGGATCACATCATTAAAAGGGAATTCAAGGGTGAAAATCAGGGAGATCCCTGCAAAACAAAGGGGACGTATCCATGTGGGGGCTGCAAATATTGCCAATATATACACGTGGGACCTACGTGTATATTACCCAACGGCAACACATTTAGAGCAGCCCACTACGCCAATTGTAACAGCAAAGGTGTAGTATATTTACTGCTCTGCGACTCCCAAAAGCGCAAAGCTGCTCACATCAGCTCTCTATACTGTGGATGTGAACCAAGCCATCCAAGGACAGCTTTGTTCACATCACTGGATGTAATGTTTATAAATGACACTGGATAATGTCTGCCACTTTGCCGTCTTTAGATGTATGGTGGTACAAAAGTGGTTAAATGGTAGGTATACCTTAACTGGAGTTGGGTGCCTCCTCTGTAGTACATACATGAAGCACCCTTCCATACGGATAAATGGAGGGTCTGTCTCATCCTTCTGTTTATCTTTATAGCGGAGTGACTCCGTTGTGCCAACATAGTTATTTAATAAGGTTGGCTCAGATGACTTTAAAGTGATTGTAAAGTCTTGTTTGTTTAAAAAAAAAAAGTTATACTGGCCTCTTCTGTGTAGTGGTTTTGCACAGAGCAGCCTGGATCCTCCTCTTCTCAGGTGCCTTTTAGGTGCTCCTGGCCCCTCCCTCCTGACGAGTGCCCCCACAGCAAGCAGCTTGTTATGGAGGCGGCCGAGCCAAGCTGCAGCTCTGTGTGTCCATTCAGACACGGAGCTGCGGTTTGGCCCCACACCCTCTCTCTCTTAAGAGGGAGCCAATGGCACCATCAGCCAATGAGAAGGGGAGTCCCAGGTGGCCGAGGGACTCCTTGACATCTCTGGACAGAGATGGGGCTCACCTAAGTATTAGGGGGGCTGCTGCACACTAGACATGTGCATTCGTTTTCATCCGAATGCATTTTCGTCCGAATTTCAGGTATTTTCGTTATTGTTTTAACAAACGAAAATGCAGAATCCGAAAACCGAAAGATCCGACATAAACAAATGCTTAATTTTTCTTTTCGTTGCAACAACAGTTCGATATAGATAGGAGATTCGACATGAGGCTGACAATAACAATCTGTGTCCATCGAACCTGTGGTTGAATGTGCCTAACCTTAACTCTATTAGTCCAAGATTATTCTACTTGGAGAGAAAAGATTCAACATTCTAGAGAGAAAAGATTCGACATAGAGAGAAAAGATCGCTGCTGGAATTGGGTGGGGGAAGTAAAATAAAAATGATGAATGTTATTTGCTGATTGCTCCAAAGAGGAGGAGCAGTAAAATGGCTAGAACTAACCTGACAATTTAATGTGAACGACGAAGATTCGACAAAGCATCGAAAAACATACAAATGTCGAATCTGTCATTGAAGGCTTATGGTGTCTGTTGAAAGTTCTAAGAAGATTCGACGGAGCAGATAAACTGTACGACGCTGCAATCTTACATTTCCAGTCAAATACTCTGCCCATAGGCTATAGAAAAATTCTAATGTTGGTTGACTAGTAATAATAATTAATAAATATAATTATTACTAGTCATACAACATTATAATTCTACTATAGCTAGCTTGTAGGCGGAACATTCGACCGGAAATGTACGATTGCGGCGTCGTACAGTTTCGCTGCTCCGTCGAATCTTCTTTGAACATTCGACAGACACCAAAAGCCTTCAATGACAGATTCAACCTTAATTCAGATTTTCGGACGAATGCAATTTCTACCGAAAAACAAAATAAATAAAAACGAATTTCGGGAGTAACTAAATAAATGTATTTTTCGAACGAAAACGAAATTCCGAAACAAAATATTTCAGTGTGCACATGTCTACTGCACACAGAAGGCTTTTTATATTAATGCATAAGATACATTAAGATAAAAAAAACTGCCTTTACAACCCCTTTAAAATATTGCTTTTTTATTCCTACATTTTTATAAATTTCAATTTACTTCATATGAGTGCATTTGAATTTATGCAAACATTGGAAATAAAAGCAATAATTCCAAGTCCTCTGTGCTGACCTAATTCAATACAATAAGACTGTGCCTGAGAGGCTGGGTCACTGCACAAGGCAGGAGACTGATAAAGGTGTACTGTCTCCTTTCAGCATATAGAGTACCACCATAGGGTATAATAAAACTAGTCTTCTATGGCTGTAAAAAAGACAGATGTGCAGTTACTAAATCATCTCATTAATTATTGACTCACCTAGGATTTTCAGGTTCAGTTGCAATTCAGATTCCATACCTTGACTGCTTGTGTGTTTGATATTAAAGGAACACATGGCAATGTACCTCTACAGAATGCAGTCTTTGTATAACTGCTGCTACCAGCCTAAGTGTTCCAGATCATGTCATTGTTCATTTGGACTAAAATAAACATATTTCACCTTTTACTATGGTTGCTTTAGTATATATTACACTGCAATAAATGTAATTGAGTCTAAAATAACTGATAAGAGAGAGCAAACACTTAATACAGCATGTCGAATTAAAATTCATTCTGGTGTTTTTAATGGATTGGTGCAGTTTTTAATGCATAGTCTATGTGCAATCTATACTGTTCAGAGCAAAGAGCGGATACCGCTCCAGAATAACTCATCCCACGTTAACCCCTTCCTGTGCAATAGGGTGTCGGTCCGATCTGTGGTCAAAATTCCTCCCAATTAGAAGTTGACTGCACTCCAATAGGCAGAAAAATGTGAACTTTTATTGTATAAAATCCAAGTGCAAAAACATCGCAGTTCCTATATAGAGGATGACGGCAGTAGTTAACGCTCTTGAATGCGCTTGGTCACATTATGCCTAAGTGCATTCTTCATGAAACGCGTTAACTACTGTTTTGGATTTTATACAATAAATTTCTAATGTTTCTCGCTATTGGAGTGCAGTCAACCTCTACTTGTGAATATATGCATAATTCATATTGTTTCAAACTGCATACAATCTTTATCGGTTCTAACAGAAAATATGAAAAAAAATATATATTTTTTTTTTACTTTTTTTCTGGGGTGGGAAGGGATTAGAGCTGGTAGCTTTTACTACTATTGGAGAGATTTCTTCACTTCTTATTTGGTAAAAAGGTTGTCCTCAGGACAGGAAGGGAGAGGAAATCACCAATACCCAAGCAGACAGATATTCAAAGTTTTTTTTGCTTATGTAGGGAAATTCTAAAATATCTGTATCCTTTTTTTTATAAAAAAAATGTCCCTGTTGCAGATTTTCCCCCACTTACTGTGTGATAAAAGGTTTTCTCTGGAACAGAAAGTAAGCGGAAATCTCTCTGACGTAGCCGCTGATAGCAGTAAAACCTGACGGACATTCTAATCTTCCACCATTCTATGAAAAATTAGGTTTTGGGTATAGATACAAGTTCATGAGCCAGAATATTTACCTAGTAATTTTCTTATCAGATTCATCTACATTACAAAATCTATTGAACAATAATGATTGGGGGGGGGGGGGAATAAATCCATGAAGCTTCTATAGCATCAGTGGTATCATTCAGTATGGTGGCTGTTAAGTAAAAAAACAATTACAAGAAGCATTATTTGCATAGTGTTTTTATACTTGTATACATATCTTTCTGTACAATATGAATATTTAACTAAATGTTTAAATATGCATAAATGTGAACTGTTTTACCTACTAGACCTTTCTGCAGACCACATGGAAAATTTAAATGACATGGAAATAATTGTTTTAATATATAATTTGACAAGGTCAGGAGAATATAGACAGATTAAGACTACCTCAGGCCACAGAGCTAGGACTAGTCAGATTAGAAAACTTGTCAGATTTCTATTGTTTCCCTTATGGCAAGTCAGCTCGTGTTTAACCACTTGCCTACCGGGCCAATTCTGACATGTCTCTCATTTATGTAAAAATCTGTGTTTGCTAGAAAATTACTTGGAACCCAGCAAACATTTTTTTTTTTTATTTTTTTTTTTAGCAGAGGCCCTAGAGGATAAAATAAAGGTTGTTGCAATGTTTTATGTCACACCGTATTTGCACAGCAATTTTTCAAACACAATTTTTTTTTTAGAAAAAAACCCCACTAATGAATTTAAAAAATGAAACACGATATATAACCTAACTCTTATGTAAAATATGAATGATGTTACACTGAGTAAATAGATACCCAACATGTCATGTTTTAAAATTGCACATGCTCATGGAATGGTGCCAAACTACAGTTCTTAAAAAATCTCCATAAGCGATGCTTAAAAAATTTCTGAAGGTTACCAATTTACAGTTACAGAAAAGAGTTACTGAATTATTGCTCTCGCTCTGACGTTCACAGTGATACCTCTAATGTGTGGTTTAAACATAATATACATATGTGGGGGGTGGCCTACGTATGTGTTCACTACTGTGCGTCAATAGGACCCCAGATCTCTCCTCTAGAATGTAAAGCATTAAATAAAATAGGCCTGAAACCACAAGTGACGTCATGACATTGCTCCGGTCCTCCTAGACCATAGGGATGAACGGAGGCCATATTTCCTCTGCTCATCTGTTATCGACAGCCTCAACTGCCGGGTCGGTTCTTTGGGCTACTGATCATCCAGGTAAGCCCAAGAACCACCGGGAAGCAGGGGGAGGGGGTGGTGGTTCGACCCCCACCACTCCTCGCTGCTTCTAAGATTGATCCAGCGGCATATTCACTGCTCAGACCACTTTTATTGGTTTAGAGAATCGCCAGCTGAAAAATAATACAGGGTTATGTCACACTGCTGCAGCCATAACCCCGGTATTCCACTTCCCACCGAGGACATCATTTGTCTATGGTCCAGTCGGGACGTGTGCAGTTACACATTTTTTTTGAAAGCCCCCGACTTTCCTCCCCCCAGATTTATACTTCTCTCTTAACAATCCACCAAGATTTTGGCTTTTGTCAGAATCTTCACCACCAGGCCAAGGCATGCATGCGTTCAATTCAATGAACAGTTATTGTTCCATTGGAATATTAACTTTCTATAGGATTAAATTGAGATTGATGTGCACATGTGCATGACCAATAGAGCTGATACGAAAGAGAGGTTATGCAGCGCTGAGGAAGTCTCACAGTGAAACCTTGGCAGACGGAGATTACAAAATTAAGTGGAACTGCCCTACAATTGCATTTTCTCGTCAAATTTGTTTATTATTTTTTAAATATAACAACGATTGACAAGATGAGTACATGCAAGGATGGTGGTACAATATTCAAATCGCAATAAAGCTAAACCTATCGATTTATGAACAGGATGAGTACATGACAATGTAAAAATGTAAGGCAATTTCACTTTAAGTTGTACCAGAAGACGCTGCATCAAAGCCAGTTAACATTTCCATATTCTGCACTTTGATGGCAATGGCCAGCTTGTAGGTCCTCTTGCTGCACCATATTTTTGTGAATTGAGTGGGGGGGGGGCATAATCTTCTTTTTTTTTCAGTTAATCTAAATCTTTTACTGTGTACATGGTATACTCCAGTATAGATGGAGTGTGTAACCAAACCCATAGTAAGACTAGAGGTTGATGGCTTGCACTAATGATTAAACTCAATTGAAATTCCAAAGTCTGTAAAGTTTGCCTCTAATGTAATATTGAAAAGACCAATATAAAAATAAAAGTATGGAAATTTAAAAAAAAAAAACTTTTTATACTCACCTAGGTGGATGCCGTATCAGTCTGATGTCTCTAAGACCAAGAACTGAGCAATTAAAGACCACTGAAGGCTTGGTTCTTGGTACTCAGTGAGCAGAAAGCTGGTGACTGTTAGTCACCATCTCAGCTCTGCACCTTTACTGCATACTGGAGCACCTGGCTGTGCAGGGGGTGAGAGTGGGTAGCTCGAGCACTCAGCAGCTCGCTGAGAGGCTTAGCCATTTGTCAATCTAGGCATCTGGATGGACCATGACATTAAAGTCGGGATCGCTCCATTGCCTGGACCAGCTGAGTGATGTCAGCTGGCAGCAGACCTTAACCTGAAGAAGAGCTTTGGACCTACTTCTCCATTAATAATTTTATCTGTTCTGTGAACAGTGTTTTCTTTTACTTTTTTTGTTTTTACTCAATCAGCTGGTTGAATGGAAAAAAATTGGCTGATTGATCCATCCTCCATTGAATGTGTCTTTTTTTTTTTTTTTTTTTGTCCAATTCATTCTTTTAATCCTTCAATCAATTTGTTCAATCCTTCCCACTGAGTTATTATAGATCAACTTATGTACAGCCTGTAGGCCCATACAAAATCCAGTCAGTCCCTGCTGGACTGGCTGAATTTAGATCCATGTATGGCTAGCTTTAGTCACTCAAAATAATGAAGTCAGAGACCGCTTAAAGCATATCCCCCACCCCTATCAAACACACAGAAATGTAATACATTGCAGCTTACCATAGATGACTATCCTTAGATGAGCTTGGCTGCATTCTCATACTCTCCAATCTATTCATCCTACTTTCTGGGACATTATCTCCACCCACAGTCCACTTTCTAAGCAGTCCAGCCCAGATCTACCTAGAGTGTCACATTTTCAGCAGTTAATACCCTTTTTGAGTTGCTGTGCATGCTCAGTAACTCCAATAATGGTGATGCTGTGATCTTGGGACACAGCCCTGGATCCGAACACAGTAATTAGATGGCACTGTCCCAGAAAATCTAGGGCTAGTTGTCATCTATTCATTATTTTTCCTTTTTTCAGGCTCCCTTTATTTTAACCTGGTAATCCTACAACAAACACATTTGTTGTACCTGGATGGCTGTGATCACTGCTCTACTGTATCTACGGAAGGAGCTAGGATTATCCCACTGTCTTTCTCTCTCTCCATTACCATGACAAGGGAGCAATGGGATTAGTAGTTTACACAATAAAGATAACCTTGTTTGTTCTTCAGGTGAGCTCACAGCAGGGAAGGGATGGATTTTGTGATCCTGCAAAGCAGGGGATAAAATCCATCTCTTCCCCTAGTAAAAGCACTTAAAACAGTACACAAAAACACTGGCTAGGCACACAGTTAACCCTTTGATCGCCTTAGATGTTAAACCCCTTCCTAGCTAGTGACAGTGCATATTTTTTTAAGCACGGATCACTGTATTGGTGTCACTGGTTCCCACAAAGTTTCAGTGTCCAATTGGCCATTGCAATATCGTAGTCCTGCTATAAGTCACTCAGCACCATTCATAATCTAAAACCTCCCCCAAAAAAACATAAATATATACCATGTTTGTAGATGCTTCGGAGAGAGAGAATATGTTGTATCAGCCACAGAGTGGTAACTGTGGATATCAACAAAAAGTACCTGGCGTGCCACGTCCTAACATTTGAATATAGAAGAAGCTAGATGGAGGGACTTGGACTTTTTAGGCACCATACACAAATTATATAAAAAAAAAAAAACTGTTTGTAGATGCTATATCGTTTGCGTAAACCAATCAATATACTCCTATTGGGATTTTTTTTTACCAAAAACATGTAGCAGAATACATATTGGCCTACATTTATTAAGAAATTTTATTATTTTTTATTTTTTTGTTGGATATATTTTGTGGCAGAAAGTAACAAATATAGCTTTCTTTTAATGAATTTTTTCAAAATTGTCTTTTTTTTGTTTATAGCGCAACAAAATAAAAACTGCAGAGGTGATCAAATACCAACAAAAGAAAGCTCTATTTGTGGGAAACAAAATTACATACATTTTATTTGGTTACAGTGTCACATGACCGCACAATTGTTGGTTAAAATACTGCAATGCCCTATCACAAAAAATGACCTGGCCGGTCAAGTGGTCGAAAAATTTAATTGAGTGTAGCCACTAATATATATATATATATATATATATATATATATATATATATATATATATATATATATATATATAAAATCTTACGCAAGTATGTTACTTGCTGTATATTATACAAATATATTTTATCACTGGTAAAATAAATAAATAATGCAAGCAATGCTGCCTACGTTTGCCCACCATCGGCTGCAGAGTCCTGTCCAACTGTCAGTGGAAGGCCAGGCTGAAGCACCTGTGACATTACTGATAAATATTTCAGGAAGCAGATGTCTCTCAAAGCTGAAATGGATACTGATCAGCTCAGGAAATTCTCCAGCTTTCCACTCTGAAAAAAAAGAGACCCGCTGTTTTTCCATTACCTTTTTGTTTAAAGACGTATATATTTTTTCCAGTAAGCGTTTCACCTCTCTGCATAATAATGATGCTATTGTCAAACTGTGTGAGCGAATGTTTATGTATCCTTTATTATGTGTTGGTGTTTGGAAGCAGTGTTTTAGAGCCGGTTTTATAGCCAGCTCACAGACTCCGGCATTCTCGAAGACCGGAGAGCTTATGGGTTTTAATGCTGTTTGGTAACTGGATTGTCTGTGTCATCCAAACTTCTACAAGGGCATTGCTGCTTAGGAGGGGTAGGTTGATTTACACATGCACATAGTAGTATGCTTGAGGGATGCAAAATAGGTACGTTTGCTATGTTCAGCATAGAGAGTTCAGCCCAAGGATTACAGTGTGATAAATACTGTAAGGAGCATCTGTTAGGACAACATTTGTCCTGCGCTGCTTGATATCATCAGTGTGTAGCAAGGATCAGATGTGCTTGCTAATAGGTTTCACAGTTGCACATTTCCAATCCAAGTGGATAGGGTATTATTATGGTATTGCAATGCCTATTGTGATCCTTGGTCTGTAATGGGAGAGACAATAGTCTGATGTCTTTTCTTAAAGTGAGCTGCATTGTCAGCACGTTCTTGGGCTGCCCTGTTTTTAAGTGCCTTGTTGTCTTTCAAGCAAATGAGCTGTCATTATTATTACGCTGTTGAGTAACGGCCACTTCAAGCAGAGATGCCAACTGGTCAATATATATTTGGCAAGCTGGTATAAAATGAACTTGGCAGCATGAAACATTCTGTTGGCATGGCTTCAGAGTGAAGTGAGGGATAGGAGCAAGGTTGCAAGAATCATACAAAGTGTCTTTGATTATTGTTTTTGTTTATTAGTATTTAAAAGGCTCTATCTGTTCATGATTTAGCTACTCTGCCCAGGCATTTGTGGCAGCAGAGTGTGATATCATGTTAACCATCAAGAAAAGTAGAAATTTAAGTGATATCTTCTATTGACTGACTCAAATTTGCAATCCTTATTAGTGTATTTATTGGTGTATTACCTGATGAGAACACCTGATAATGGGTATGCCTTAAAGGCTATATTTACTTTTTTTTGTTTTTTAAATATGCACATCTTTTTGCATCATTTTTTTTTGCATATATTCATTTTTTTTACTCTGCAGCTTGGAAGGCATTGCACCCGCAATCAGCAGATCGCGGGTGCAATGCCAGGCTTCTGCAGACACTCGGTACAGCTGTCTACCTGTATGGGCAGGCAGTTATTGCTTGGCAGGAAGAAACCATGAACTGAGGATGCCTTTACAGTTCATGGAAAACGACATGCCTTCGGTCGCGGAGGCCAACAGTAGTTGTAGTTCATCCATTCACAGAACTTTGTGAATGAATGACGTGGCTGTGTAGGCAGAGCACCTGTATGGCCACACTGTTTTTAAATTGTGACACCGGGTGTAGGGAGAACATCCCCCGTCTGCTATCACAGGGATAGTGGATCAGGGGGTAGAGGAGACAAGAGCTACAGGTTCACCCTAAATATGGTTGGAACATGTAACCGCTTCCAAAAGTGAACTTAACTTATCCTTTTGATTTCCAACTTTTGTACCTAGAGCTATAACCAAATATAGGGTTTTTCATTGGTGTAATGCCGGATGAAGAAACCTAATAAAAGGTATCCTTTATTTACCAACCAATATACGTAGGACTATAACAGACTTTAGACTTTTCAAATATACAAGGTTTTTAATTGCAGTGCTTGATGAAGAAACCTAATGATGGGTATCCTTTTAAAGTGGTTCTAAAGGATTCAAGTTTTTTTTTCTGCATTAAGGCCTCATGCACACTGGACATTTTTACTGCTGCTGTTTTTGGCTTCAGGCGTTTTTTTCTGCAGCCAGTAAACTCCCCAGCATGTTATCCTATGTGTCCATGCACATATAGGCTTTCATCAGCATTTTTTGGCTGGGGCATTTTCTGGCTGGAGAGGCGTTTTTTTCAGCTGTAAAAACGCTCCAACTCTGATAAAGGCTTAAAAATGCTGAAAACGCAGCCATTTGGTGTATATGAGCATTTCTGAGCCATAAGCTTTTGTTGGCACTGTAGTTTTGCTAAATAAAAAAAAAAGCTGAAAAACGCAAATGCTCAAACGCTTCAAAACGTATTCTACAGCTTTTTACAGCTAATGCTACTGGCATTTTTAGAACATCCAGTGTGCATGAGGCCTTGGGGGGGGGGGGAACCCTTCTGTGCACGTGATCCCACCCCCCCAGCCCCTCCTAAATACTTTCCCAAGCCCGATCTCGATCCAGCGATTTGCTCAAGAGCGATGACTTTCTGTTCTCTCTCCTCACAAGACAGAGAGGCAACAGTGAGAGTCATTTGCTCCTGCTGCTGTCAATCAAATCCTGTGACGAGGTTCGGGGGTCTGGGTCGAGTCACACTGCGTCTATAGATCGAGCCTGCACTAGTGCCCCCATAGGAAGTGACTTCCTATGGGGGCACTCTCTGAAGAGGGGGAGCCAGGAGCACCGGCAGAGGACATAAAAAATGAGGTTTGGAGCTGCTCTGTGCAAAACATTGCACAGAGCAGGAAAGTATGACATGTTTAATATAAAAAATAAAATACATTTACAATCACTTTAATTCCTAACATAATTCATAACAATATTCACAATTTCTGAAGTTTTGAATTAAAGTGATTCTACATCTAATCCTGTATAATACTATAACAGATTTTACAATCCGTTAATTTCTTACCTAGTAAACGTTTGGATCATATCAGGGGAGGGGGTCATTAATTGCACATCTCTATTTTATATCCTATCCAGAAATATAATAAATGCCAACAAAAAGGTTTTTTTTTGCCTAGCGGCCTAATGGGCATATCTATGGATTTATGTAACCTCCCGTGTAAGTCTGTCAGTGGGCTCATAACTTCACACTGTTTTTGAGTTACTAATATTGGCTTAGCTTAGGTTATGTTAGCTGATGCTTATTAAGATTGGTTTCAGTCTGAGTCAGGAGAGCTCTTCAAGGCACACAAGGTTTCTAGTGTTTGAAAATGTGTAATCTCAGCCATACAATAAATAATATGGGAAGATGTATATAGGCTAGGTAAACACTTGGGCTCCTTTCACACTGGGGCGATAGGTGCGTCGGCGGTATTTACTGTCAATTTCACGGCGCTATTTGGCCGGTAGCGGGCGCTTTTAACACCCGCTAGCCGAGAAAGGGTTAAAACCACTGCAAAGTGCCGCTGCATCGGCGCTTTGTCGGCGGTATAGCCGCAGTGCCCATTCATTTTAATGGGCAGGAGCAGTTGAGCGGTATACACACCGCTCCAAATATGCTGCTAGCAGGACATTTTTTTTTACCGTCCTGCTAGCGCACCGCTCCAGTGTAAAAGCCCTCGGGGCTTTCACATTGGAGAGACAGCAGCGGCTATTTCAGGGCGCTTTGCAGGCGCTATTTTTAGCGTTATAGCGCCGCAAAGCTCCCCAGTGTGAAAGGGGTCTTAGAGTTTTTTTTCATTCAACCCAGGGGGCTGAATAGGAAAAAAAAAATCGCAGTATTAACCCAAGCAATGTTAGTGCAGAAATCTCCCCTGTTGTGCCTTTGTGTTCTGACAGGGGACTGCCTACTTGCCAGAATCCACTGGTCAGCCATTGGCTGCAACCGCTGATCTGATGCTGATTTTCCAGCATGTCCCTTCGACAAAAGCTGATCCTCCAAACTAGCTTCTGACAGACAGACAGCTGTATACACTGATTGAATGTTGGGTGGTTTCTGCTGAACCGCCTGATATTTGGCCCATGTGTACCCAGCCTAAAAAACATTTCAGCCTGTTACTACTTACCAGGGCTCATGTTAACGGACACTAAGTAATTACAGAGAAACTGTAACCATTAACTGCAATGAGTAATCACTGGGTACCGAGATAGTCCATTGGATAATTTTTTTGGAGACACATGTGAGAATTGTCTCCAGTTTCTCTCTGGTTACTATTCTAAGGATGATGGTACCCCCCCACCTTCTAATATAATATAATTTTTACCAGAGGCCCCCCTTTTTTTTATTAAAACACTGAAATACTGTATGTGCACAAGGAGGGTCTCTCATCCATCTTGCTAGTGAAGTTCTAATTTTCAGATTCCAGCTCTGCGTCTTACTGTAATGAATCTGGTTGATCCGAAAGACCCTAAGACAACTAGCATTATACAGAAGGGATCAGTTGGGACACTACTGTATTTATCCCATGAAACTTTTTTTTTTTAATTTAAATCATTCACAAAGTTTTTATGAAGATGTCCATGACCAACACCAAAGACTTTCTTCATATCAGAGTTCAAGAAATTACCGTACTTGTATCTTGAAGAGACTCTGACCATTTTCCCAGTCAGGACAAAGTGACATAATTGCTTTAAAGCCTACCTCAACCCTACTTCATTTCTGTGCAATTTTGATCTTGAAGCTTATACTGGGTTAATGATGTCACCCCCTCCATGTTACCAGCATTCAGACCTCACAATTGTCTGCCTAGGCCTGAGCACTGCATATGGAAGGAGGTCACATGTTCCCTATATCTGGAAACGCTGACCATTTCTAATAGTCCAGCCATGTGGTATAGGACTGCGGAAAAGGTAAGTAGAAGTAGGTCAGGGTTGGGCTTTATAGAGATGCAGTGTTGCTTTAAGACCTGCTATGACCATTCTGGCTAATAAAAATCAGGTCATGTTAAGCTGGCCTAAGACTGCTATTTTCACTCAACAAAGACAGTATTAAAAGCTACTGAAAAACAGGCTATGGGCATTACTTTCAGTTGAAATCATTTGTTTCCTTTATAATATATATTATAATCCTTGTCCAGATTTTTTTTCATTTTAAGCTAAATCTATTTAAATAAACCTTCTAAGTCTGACATTACAAGTACAATAGATTAAAGACCAGTCACTGTTACTTGTAAAGTAAGTAACTAATTGCTCATTTTTAATCCTATACAGTAACTGCTCAGGCTTTAAATTATTTCCATTAAAATGTTGCTTACAGTGTTCTTTTTTTCACATTATTCTTTTGTTGTGGTTGTTGGTGTTATTTATCTTAATTTGCCTGAACCAATACCTGCTTTGTCAAGTAGACAGTGTGGCACAAGTTTTAAGGCTTTCAAGATGCATTAGCTATGTTTAGATGTATACACAGAGGACATGCCTCTGAATTTCATGTCTTGGTGTCTGCAAGACAACCAGAAAAAGCCATTTAGACCTTCAAGGTGCCTTCACTTTTCAGGCTAAGGTCAAAAGCAGCTAATTGAAACTGTTGTGTTTTCTGCACTTCCATAATTAGAGAGTGGTAAAAACAAAATGAGCTTTTTTTTTTCTTATGCTGTTAAATGGCGTCTTTTTATTTCAACATTTTAGCTTAAATTACAGTGCTGAAGTAAACTTGCCACCAACCTGGGCAATTGAAACTGAGAATATAATGACAGTATAAATAAGCACAGCTTAATTTTAGATGTGAATTGCAAATTTTTCTGTAAGGTCTTGTGTGCATGGGTATGTCTAACTTGCTTTCAGGTGCATCCAGCTAGTGTTTGAGATCACAGATGTATCGGATCTTCAGTTGAACACATTCAGACCTACATTTGACCACCTTCTCTGCATCAAGCTGCTTATATTTGCTTTTTGCATTCCCATTGACTTGTTTGAGGAGAAAAAAAGCTCTGATGCAAACAAAGGCCTGTGTACACAGGATCCTAAAATATTAGACCAGTGCTTGCCTACTTAAGGCCCTTTAACATGGGCTGAACTGATCAGATCTGCCTGTCAGTCTTTCAGGTGGACCCGATTGGACCCTCTAGTCACCTCTATGGAGCGGGAGATGTCACCCGACATGTGCTTGTTGACACCCGCCAATATCCGGTTCAAAACTTTCAAGCAGTTTAAAATTCGAAACCTGGAAGACTGGGTTAAGATGAAAGTGCCAGGGAAGAGGGGCAGCCTTGACAGCCCTCCTCTGGAGGGCTCCATTTGCAGGCAAGTCTCTCATAATGTACCAGTATGCAGTGCATTATGATTTAAACCTGCAGGGAGGCCCATTTTCCCCAGTTATCTTCCAGGACGGCTTACAGAGAGAGGCTCCTCCCACCTAGCACAGAAAATACATGATCCAAATTATAAAAGACAGACCACAGGCAGTAGCCCCTCAGTATGTGTTTCCTCCGGCCAAACAGGAACTCTGAAGAAGTTTTATTTTTATCTGGCCTTCGTGTTAGGCAGCAGGGGCCTCCTGGATACAGCATTCCAGAATAGGGGCAGTGAACCTGGGGAGGCATTTAGCTTGGGCTTTCTCTGAAATTATTTTACTCCAGGGAACCCCCTCTCTCCATAAGGAGTCTGGTCGGCAGATGTCTGTAGGGTCAGGTACACTGGCAATGTGGGATTTTGACTCAGCGAGTCTTTCGGGGCACAGTGCGGACTTGTGGTGTCCTGATGCTTGCAGAGCGGACATATCATGCGGCAGAAGGTGGCTCGGTGGCCATGTTTTTGGTAGCAAACTCTGACCTGGTGGTCGGGGCTGCAAGCTCCATGCACTGTTCCAGGGGAGGCGCCCGATCCACAGCGCCAGCCCGGGATCCTTACTGCTTCTATTTTCAGGGCTACAGAGAAGATGGTGGAAGCCATTTTGTCCATCACCTGTGCTGGCAAGTCACCAGGGAGGAGACTGTATGCAGGGAAGCAGGTGTGGGACACCTTGGCCCTAAGGTAAGAGAGGCAAATGGGTGTTCCTATTTTCTTATTCCCTGGTGGAGGGGGCACCAGGGGTTTTGGTCCGATTGTCTGTACTATCCAGAGACCAGCATGGCTGGTCTGGGGAGTCTGGCTGTGTGTGTATCCCTCCTGTCACTACCGGTGGTATGGCTTCATTTGGGTCTCGCTAGGTGGCTGGGAGCTGCTCATAGGGTGATCGTCTGCACCAAGTCTCTTCTTGTAAAAAGCTCATACCACCTAGTGTCCTCTCCCTGTAGGACAAGGCATGGGAGCAAAATGGTCGGACTTTTGCCCAACAAACTTTGTTTTGAGCAAGTTGGACCAACAATCCGACCATGTGTAAGCTCCATCGGACAAACTTTTTTCGTTTGGTTTGGGATTTCATCGGACAAAAGTTGGGTCTGCAAACGGACAAACTTTTGCCCAACAAAAGTCTGATGGTGTACAGATAACCATCGGACTTTAGTCCGATGGACAAAACAACTAATGTTAAAATCAACCAACAATAGCAGAAGTTGACCAAAGGGTGGCAGTAAAGAGCAGAAAAAACCCGCAATGTTGTAAGAAGTTTTAAGAAAGTTTGCAGAAAAGTCCGAGCGTGTGTATGCTATGGGTGTTCCCAACCAACGCTGTTCGGACAAAAATCCACGGAAAATTCAGATGGAAGTCCGACCGTGTGTACGAGGCTTTAGAGTGCAGCTATCCTCATGGGCACCGAGGCTCTAGGGGAGCCCTCCCTTACATTTGGTCAAGCACCATATCTTCATTTGATAATGCTGCCATAGCTTGCAGGTTAAGTACTCTGATGGCCAGTGTAGCCATGGGAGACTTCCTGAAAGGCATTGGTTCAGATTCCTGTGCCACACCTTGCAGGTTAAGCACTCTGAAGGCCAGTGAAGCCATGGGAGACTTCCTGAAAATGTGGGGTTTTAACCTCACATTGGCACCTTGTCACCCAGGACAAGTTACTAAGAAAAAACTGGCTGAGCTCCTAATGTTGGCTGCTGATATGGATGGATCACGGCCGCTGGCTTCCCCATATCTTTTTGGAGGGAGTACTGCATGGCTGGAGCAGAGGCAATCCAGAGTCCCTGACTACTTCCAGATGGAGGGAGGGGCGCATGTCTGCTGAGGAAGGTGAACTATGTTGGTAAGCCAGGACAGAATACAGCCTGCTATGCTGCAAGTCCCCCTGAATGGACAGCTATAGGGTGGTTTTGTAAGTATTCCCTGGTGCCATCATAAACAGACACCAGGGAGGAAGCGCGAACAGGTGGGGGATGATACAGTAGGTGGACATTGATCTTCCCGGGAGTATTACCGCAGATGTTGTCTGGTCTGAAAAGCTACACCAGGTACTCTAGTTCCGCCATGACACCTGTTATAATTTTGGCAGAAGGCCACAAGGCGGTTACCCTTAGGAGGATGTCCTCTCTTTGGGTATTGGTTGCTGTGGGTGTTTGCATGCCTCCTACAAACACAGGGTGAATGTGCTTTGTATTCCTGTCCACCATTAGTGTGGTCATTTCGAGGCAGAGGCCCTAACATCGGCAATCTGCAGAGCTGGTGCTGGCAAACTCCAACATTAGCATAAGCTGCAACCTGTTAACGCCTTCCTACACTTAGGTCATGCTTGTACATGTTTAGGGTTCCTGGGGTCTGCTTACTCCATGTTTCCCATCAATTAAGCTCTCTTTGTTTTCAGCAAGGGGAGGTGACAGCCTAGTGGGGTTTGCTATGGTCTAATCAGGACTTTCTGTCCTTGGATTTCGGCAATACCCACTCCTAGGCTTTACTAGAAACATTAGATGTGGATCCTGCAACATTCAATTGCCAGGCTCCAGGGCGTAACCTCCATGCAAGGGTTGCATAGACAAACCCGGGTTTAAATGATTGGTCGTTAATACCTGCAGGTGTTGGACTTCTGATTGCTTTAGTTGCACACTTCAGGGCTTAGCCAAAGGTGTCAGAAGCTTTCATTTTTGTCTTGATTTGGACTTATGAGCTGGGAGGCTTTGTCTGTCTCCCACCTTTAGTGTGGGCTATATAAAGCAAGTTAAGTATACAGCAATCACTGTTAATATACATTGTTTAAATAGGAGACTCACTTGTGCTAATGTTCCAAATAAAATATTTGGTTATGTCTAGGAGCTGAAGCTGTACCTATTATGAGGTAACAGTATATGCTATGCACTCCAGTTTGTGTGCCTAGACTTCTATCACCTGGAGCTCTCTGGGTTCCACCACTGAATAGATGTATAATGGATTGGTAGCCAGAGACTAGGCTATATCTATGACATGTGATTATGTGAATTGTTTGCTTTGTGGTATGAATTGCTGTGTGTGGGGTATTCGATGAATACACTGTCACTGTCCTCATACTTCAAGTATGTTATAACTCTATGTATTTAAATACACAACATTGGAGCTTATGCTATTTTGGGTATCTTCTTTTGGTACCATTGTGGTTTATGCCTCATATGCAATCTAATATATTGACTCTCTGAGGCTACGTTTCCACTGTTGCGATCCCAAGGTCGTGTGTTTTGGAGTGCGACTTTGATGCAGCTTTGATCCAACTTCATTCTCTGGATCGGTGTTGCATCAGAGGTTGCATCGGGGTAGTGCAGGGACCTTTTCTAGGTCACTGCAACTTTGAGTCGCATAGATTGGAATGGGTGCCATTGAAATCTATGGGCTGGGACTTGTCATGCGACTTAGTGTCCAGGGTCGCATGGCGAGTCACACTAGTAGAGATGGAGCCTAATGGTTCAAATGACCTGCTTGAAGTTTAGCCCTCATTTTTATATGTGGCTGCATGAATTGGGAAGCTTTTACCTGACCTTTTAGATTGTCTCATGCAATCTGCAATAGGTTTTCTTAATAGACAGCAGGTGTGTAAATGGTTTAGAGAGAATCTCTGGTCGCTGAGACCTTAGCAGGGTATTTGTCTTTTGCATATGTACAGCGAAGGCTGGTAGTGTTGTGTTTTTTTTTTTTTTTTAATAGGATGCATTAAGGTGAAAAAACACGTAGGTTTACAACCCCTTTAAAGCTGTGGTCCCACCCTGATCATGAAGTTCTATTCTGTCCTCTGTAAGCCGTCCTGGAAGATGACTTGGGAAAATAAGTTATTACCGGTTAAATCGCTTTCCTCTGGCAGCATTCCTCAGAGAAGGACCAGTACTCTGTGTGAAAGCAGAGGTCGCTCTGCTGTGGTCTGACATGCCTCCTGCTGAGCCAGACCTATAACTCTCCAATCAACAGGGGACATGAGCTCTGCTGAACTTTAGGTCTGATTCATACATTTTCTGGATTAGCAAAGCTGCCAGGCAGCCAGCATTTTCAGAAGGAAGTCAGAAGTAGTAGCTCCTGTATTTATCTCAGGACTGGTTTACTTTAAGTGCTAGTTCACACCAGTCGCAGTTCTGTTTAGTCCTGTGTGCTTTTTTTCTGCACTAAAAATGCATGCACAGTGTTTTCCATGTATTCCAATGGCTCTAGTTCACACCATGCAGTCAGTTTCTGGTGCAGAAACTGACCAGAACTGACTTATTGGTGCAGGAAAAACTGAACTGCACGGAACTGCATCTGGTGTGACCTGGCCCTAAGATCAAAAGGGAAGCTTAGGAGGTGCCAATCGGTGGTACCAGGATCAACATTTCTGTTAGGTCATCATGGACAGTTACAAATCTATTTTTAGCAAGATAGTCCTGACAATTTCTTCAGTTAAATCATGAGACATTTGTAGATAAGTTAAATATTTGGCTAAAACACATTTTCACTGGTCTGTGCTCTGTCAGGAAAAGCCAAGACTTGCATGTAACTTAATTTGTCCATATTTCTGGATCTACTGATCATTTTGACATGTGGCTTATATTATAGCTAACCTTGATTAAAGTTTTCTTTTTTTTTTGCCACATGATCAGTTTAAATTGCATGGGTTTCTGACAAGGTTACTTTGAATTCTGATGAAAGCAGTGATTACTACTGTTAAAATTATTACTAGGCCATGCTTCTAGCTTGCTGCAATAACTGGTAAGACCGTCCTGGCTCCAATACACACACACACAAATATATATGCCTTTATTTGGTCAGTGTGGAGAGCAATGATCAACATGCAGTATTCTCATAGCTGTAATAAATTAAAGTTGAAATCCAGGCTGAACCTAACTAGTCTTCCAACACCTATGATAACTAACCTGTGTAGGGAACATAGGTAGGTATTTCTTTTTTAAAGGCTAAGTTCACCTTTTTGAACAAAAATAAATGACTACACATATATTTGCAGCAAAAAAAGACCATTCTTTTTTTCACAGGAGCCTGCAGTGCATTGCAATACCAGGCTCCTGCACACACTGCCTGCTGCTCCTGTAGGCAGCCTAAATGGATTGATTCCAAGCATACTGTTCAGCACGCTCATGGTCCATTGAGAACTACAAGCCATCTGCTGCAGTGGAAGACGGAACTTGTAGTTTTCTCATTCGCAGATTCCTGTGAATGAATGACACACCTGTACTGGTGGAGCCCTGCACTGCTGCGCCGATTTAAAAATGTGACTGCACATGTGGGGAGAGGATTCCCTGCCCGCTGTCACAGGGAGGGGGGTCTGGTGCATGTTACACATTATACCCCATGCGCATGGCTATGACTGTGCCACCAAAATAAAGACCGGCTAAGCATTGGTCTCCTGGCTTGAAGGTTAACCTTGCTTTTTAGTACCCTTGACTATTAACGCAATCCTTTTTTTTTCTGCAATGTACTGTTTATTTAGAGGAAAAAGTTGTCTGTTTTTTACATTACACTTGTGCATATTTCATCAGTCTAGCGCAGACTTATGCTATATACATATGGGGATTGTTTGGCTAATTCTCTGCGTGTTCTCTAATTTTCTAATGCGTCTGGCAGGCTACTGTTTCATTTTAAAATCTAACGGAGTCTCAGTTACAATACTTGCTGAGAATCCGAGGAGTAGAAATCATATAAAGGGGAAGTGATTGAAGAGGGTTTCAGTGAAACTTCTTGGATGTGAAGTTATTTCACAACAGGCAAATGATATCTAGAGGTGCAAGTGGGCTGATTCACATTCATCCGCTCTAAGCTCTTTGCTTGAAGATGAAAAGCTCAAAATAGCTTTAACACCCACTGCATGCACAACTTACTGGCTGTAACACATTCCATTATTGGAAGTTTGCAACTAATTAGTAGCTTCGTGAAAAATCTTGTCTTTAATTTATGGCATTCCACGTCCAATTGCCAATGTTTAGGTTTTATACAGTGCCATCTGTTCTACATTACTGTCTAAGCACTGAAGGACGGACAGCTTCTTAAATTCTTTTTCAATTGATTCCAATTGGTCTTGCGTTTTTAGCATTCTGTGCCCAGTCATTAGGGAAGCAGGTTGAAGCAGTAAGTCTTGAGCTGTTGAGTGAATGGTACTAATAGGCTCATTCTGAAAAATGAAATAGTGTTTGGATTGTGGCATCTCGATAGGAAGCCGTGTGCCAACATGAGCGCCGTTTCTATGGCAAATGTGAAGAAAAATCCTGTTCCCTTTTGTGCATTAGAAACTAATATTTTAATTTGTCCTTTTGTAATGGAAATGTTCTAGATGCAATTTCTATTTTAAGCATAATTTAGGCTATATAATTATCACTGTGTAAAAGTTGATGTTATTTAAGCAGATATGTTACCTGAAAAAATGTAACTATGCCTGAGCAGAAACGGTAGATAAACTATACCATTAAGCCAGTAAAACATTTAAGTATTCTTAGTAGTGGTATAAAGAGACCATTTCCATGGGCACGTACCCACTGTACTTCTGAGGATATTGTTTGCACACATGACAATTGCCAACATGCAGCACTAGCTCCTGAGTGGTTCTGATTCTGAATAGTCGATAGGGTAGCTGACATTTTGCAAATTTATCATCCATTTAATGAATTATGGGCCCACTTTTTATGCATGCACACCAATCATTGTTTCCATTTATATGAAGAGGAGGAACATTGCCTCCAAAAATATTCCATATGCATCCACTACCTAATGACTCTGTAGTCTATTTATAAGGCAGTATCTTCCTGTGTTTTTCTGCCTCGTTGTATTCTCTGAGTTATTAACCACTTAAGGACCCCCTCCTGTAGATATACGTCGGCAGAATGGCTCGTACAGGCACATCAACGTACCTGTACGTCCCCTTTAACTGCCTGACGTCGGGGTCGAGCGCGCTGCCGGCGGCGCGCTCGCGACCCTGCTGCCTTCCCCGTGAGTTGGACCGCGGGTCCCGCGGACTCGATCGCTGCGGGGATCCCCGCGATCGTCTCACGGAGGCATAGAGCAGGGAGATGCTTGTGTAAACAAGCATCTCCCTGCTCTGCCTAGTGACTATGACAACGATCTCGGCTCCGTGTACTCGGAGCGGAGATCGGTGTCATGTGACACACAGCCCAACCCCCCCCCCTCAGTAACACTCATCAGGGCACACTTAACCCCTTTAGCACCACCTAGTGGTTAACCCCTTCACTGTGCCAGTGTCATGTTCACATTAACCGGTGCATTTTTATAGCACTGATCGCTGTGAAAATGACAATGGTCCCAAAAATGTGTCAAAAGTGTCCGATGTGTCCGCCATAGTCGCAGTCACGAAAAAAATCACTGATCGCCACCATTACTAGTAAAAAAAAATGAATTATTAAAAATGCCATAAAACTATCCCCTATTTTGTAAACGCTATAACTTTTGCGCAAACCAATCAAACGCTGATTGCGATATTTTTTTTTACCAAAAATATGTAGAAGAATCCGTATCGGCCTAAACTGAAGAAAAAAATGTTTTTTAATATATTTTTGGGGGATATTATAGCAAAACTGTCGCTCTATTTTTGTTTATATATATATTATATGCACACTACAATTTCAGCTTATAGTCCATCTCTGGAGCAAGCAAGAAAGGGTGGCTGTGTTTCTACATACAGTGTAGAACGAACAGTAGCAAAAAAAGTGGAGATTTGGAAGAGAGCAGTGGAAGGTACTTTTTGAGTTAATGTATATCCTTGAATAGAATAGAAAAAAACAAATTGTTACCAATGCACACATAAAACCATCCTGCTGGACCAGCCAGGATTCAAACCATTATTGGGCAGGCTGAATGTCCCAAGTTAATCGATCGACTTGAGTACAACCAGCCTGCCAGATTCTCTTGCGATTTATAGTCCATGTCTTCTGACAGCGGGGACAGCCTCCTTTTTTGTAATGTCAAGTGATCGCCAATACCTTGTCAAGTCTCTGATGCTCCCAGGTGCTAAAATAGAAGGGTGGTGCAGTAAGATATGCCTTTTTAGCATTGTCAGCACATCTCCTGGCTGACAACGCCCCTGTGGTCAGGAATGTGTTAATGTAACAGCTGTGGAAAAAGGGGATAGATGAAGAGATGTAGATTAGAGGGCTGACAACACTGCTGAAAATTTTACAGCATTATCACACAAGATTCTACACGGAAAAAAATGGCATAACGGCACTTGGAGGATCAACTGTAAAATAGTTGTGTTAAACTTGGTTAAAATACTTTAGTAGATTTATAAGTTTGAGACTGAAAAATTATATTTAAGTTAATCTAACAATTTGCCTGGAGTTCCCCTTTAATTGCATACCTCTGCTGCTATGGATATCTGTCATGCATGGTTGTTCATGGCTTGGTTCTTAAAGTGGGTGTAAACCCACTTTAAAAAAAAAAAAAAAACTAACACCTGTAGACAAAGGCATAATGAGCTAGTATGCATAGCTCATTATGTAATGCTCACCTGGGATCGAAGCCCCTGCTGCGGTGCCCAACACAGCACCGGCCAGCGACATGTTGTCCTGGAGTTACTTCCGGGTATTGCGGCTCCAGCGCTGTGATTGGCCGTAGCATGTGCGCGGGAGCCACCAGTCACGGCACGACCTTCTTTAGAAACGGCACGATCGCCGTTTATAAAGTGCGCCTGCGCCGTTGCCTACAGGGCATGCGCCATAGACATTGGCGCAAGTCTCCTATTGTAAATATTAGGCTTGTGCAATTCATTTTGTAACGAATATTCGTCCGAATTTAGCAATTTTCGGACATTCGGAAGCATTCGAATTTCCGAACAAAGCAATTATGAATAAAACTGAATCCAAAATAAATTATATCGCAAATAGCGAATGCCCGAATGTCTTCGGCATAATTCGTTATGAAAAAAGTTACGAATGTACGAATCCATTCGAAGCACAATAACACTCTGCTCTGCTCTCTGCTTCTCCCTCACCGTGCTGAACTCCCTCTCAAAATGGTGTACAGGGGCGGAGGCTATAGCCGCATGTAAAAAAACGAAAGTAAAATACGAGATTTCGAATCGTTACAAATAAAGGCTATATATTTAGAAAAGTACAAATCCATTCGAAGCACGTTGGGCATAATAGGCAGCGTCGTTGTGAGAGAGACACGGAAAATTATGAATTAACGAACCCAAAAAAAGTTACGAAAGTGGGAGTTGTGTCCAGAATCAACGAAAAACAATGTAGTCTACCGAAAGTACGAATTATAAATCGACTAAAAATAAGGCTTACATTAATATGAATCTTTCCGATTCAACGAAAAATGTCGCTTGCGAAAATACGAATTAGTCCGAACACGAAAAATCCAGTCTAGCAAAATTACGAACGATTACGGATCAACAGGACCGAAACGAACCAAATTTTTCCGTTGTGCACAAGAAACGAACCGAAATTAAACATTTTTCCGTTGTGCACAAGTCTAGTAAATATCTCCTAAACCGTGTAGGTTTAGGAGATATTTCTAGGACCTACAGGTAAGCCTTAATCTAAGCTTACCTGTAGGAAAAAGTGGTTGTACAACCACTTTAAAGCAGAACTACAGGGTCTGCAAAAAATCCCCTATTGGTACACCCCCACACAAAACACTAAACGGTTATTACATTTGTGAAATTCCTTACCATTGAAGAGAAAAGCCTAATTGGATTTTCAGGAAGTCCTCTCCTGTAGTCTAAAAAAGTAGGAGCTATTAGATCAGTGATTTATATCCTATCCTCTCTCTCTACACTATAATCAAACTACACTTCCCATCATGTTTCAGGAATTGGAGAGAATGTGGGAGGGTACACTAGGCCTGTACATGTTGAATGTAAACAAGCCTGCTTCAACATAAATCACGCCCCTCATCCTACAGCCAGCCAGCCACACTACTCGGTAACCCAGCAGGATAGGTAGGTTACAGCCCTCTAAATGCAAAGCATGTTTGTGCTCTCCCCCTCCAGCCACAACAGGAGATAAACATATTGCCCTTGCTTTGTGTAATCATTACTGAACCGTAGACACATGTCTAATTATATATTATACACACTGTACTCTGCTGTAAATCAGTATTAGAAATATTCCTCCTCCTGCTGTAGCTTTGAGATCTTTCTAACAGCAATCAGTGCTTGTATGGTGTATGAGAACATACCTAGCTGAAACACAGAAATAGAAAGAGTCGGGACATTCTGCTTTACATTAGCATGTGTCGCGGAAGGGAGTTTAACAAGACACGTGGCCACTCATTAAAATGAGAAGAAAAGCGGTTTACCTTAAACTACGTAGAGGGTTCTTTACTGTAAGAGCGGCAAGGATATGGAATTCCCTTCCACAGATGGTGGTCTCAGCGGAGGGCATCGATGGTTTCAAGAAACTATTAGATAAGCACCTGAACGACCACAACATACAGGGATATACAAGGTAATACTGGCATATAATCACACACATAGGTTGGACTTGATGGACTTGTGTATTTTTTTTCAACCTCACCTTCTATGTAACTATGTGGCACAAGTAAATGTTGGCATGAGAAAAAACAAAAGTGCAGCGCTAACTTACTAATCAATAACACAATAATGGTGGAACCCTCTAATGTATGGAAATCTCAATAATCTTCAATATCAGTGCGGCCCCATCCTAGCCCATCAGTGCGGTCCCATCCTAGCCCATCAGTGCGGTTCATCCTAGCCCATCAGTGCGGTCCCATCCTAGCCCATCAGTGCGGTCCCATCCGAGCCCATGAGTGCGGTCCCATCTGAGCCCATGAGTGCGGTCCCATCTGAGCCCATGAGTGCGGTCCCACCTGTGCCCATGAGTGCGGTCCCACCTGTGCCCATGAGTGCGGTCCCACCTGTGCCCATGAGTGCGGTCCCACCTGTGCCCATGAGTGCGGTCCCACCTGTGCCCATGAGTGCGGTCCCACCTGTGCCCATGAGTGCGGTCCCACCTGTGCCCATGAGTGCGGTCCCACCTGTGCCCATAAGTGCGAAGCAGGGGATCATTACCAAACATCAGTCGGATGACAGAGCGGAGATCTTGGGCTGTGACAGATCTTGGATCTTGTATTTGAAACAATGCTGATCCAGGAGGCGAGACGTTACGGTGATCAGTGTTTCAAATACATGATACAGAATCTGTCACAGCCCAAGATCTCTGCTCTGTCACTCTGCTGATGTTTAGGAACGATCCCCGCTCTGCAGTGAGAGATGACGAGGTGGGGGCGGTGCTGGCAGGGATCGGAGGAGGAGAGGAAACAACCTCCATGGGCGGTACAGACCGGGGGCTGTGAGACCCCTCTGCCCACTACAGCGAGCAGGGAGGAAATAGAAATCCCTTAATCGCTTTAGAGAACTGGGCAAAGTGACAAGACTGCTGGCTGGGAGTACAGGAGGAATAGCAGCCAGCAGTCTTGCAAATGGGATATCACTGGGCAGTAACTGTTTTTCAGCAAGATTAGCAGGCTATTGCAGAGGAGCGACAGAGCTCAGAAGAACATGGATGGCATAGTCGGTGAAGGTAGGAGATCGGCAACAAGGACATGGGGACATTTTTTTTCCCCGGAGTTCGGCTTTAAATGACACTTGGAATATAACACCATAGTAAGCTCATATAATAGGTTGTATGTATCTACTACTGCATTTTGTTAACATTGCAAACTGGTAATGCAGCCTTTCATAGATGGCTATGCTTTGCAAAAGCCAGCAAGTAAAGTAATGTTTTTTTTTTGTAGTCCAAATATTGCAATTACTAAAGAAATTAATAAATGGTTTCTTGGGTTTTCGTTTCACGGCAGACTGGGCAGTTTTGCCGCTATCAGAAAAATACAAATTGTCAGTATTGATCTTCTGCTGTCTTTTTTTCTTTTTTTTTTCTTGTCTCTAACCTTTTTTTAAAGTGAAATGTATACCCACTGCCATATTGTATCAGGCTAAAGTATAGGCAGGTTCCTCTGTAGCATGGAGCTGATACACTGTGCCGATACCAGTCTGTGTTACCCTTTAGTATTTGACAGGTTCTTCTAGAAGGAACTCAAATCAAAACAAATGGTGATCCTTGCTGAGTTGCTACACCTTTCTTTGTTGACTGAACATGATCCTTTTGATTCCTCATTTTTTTTTACCCAGCCAAACCTGAAAAAAAGAATACTTGCTCACTACTTTGTTAAAATAAAAAAAACTAAAGTTCAAGTGGTTGTACACACTTACATATACCCAGTGAAGTGATTAGCCTCAGGTGATACAAAAAGATGGAACAAATACTACTACATAAGTTGTACCTGTTTATCTGCAGTCCGCTATCCTCTACAGCTGTTCAAAGTGCACAGTTTACACAACATTTGCAAGCTTCAGGAGGCAGGGGATGGGGATGTGATGTCACACACTGCACAGCATAGACTGGAGACCTAAGTAATCTGACATCTGAATGGAGTGAATGGACACACACCCCTCCACACAATCTCGTAAGGAATCGTACACAGCTTTGGCTGTCAATCACCTGGACGGAGGGGGGCATCTTGCAAGATTGTCTGATGCAGGCATGGACTGTCGGAGGTCATTCATGCAGATAGAGCAGGTGTTACTAAATGGCGGTCTGGATACGGACCGAGTGACAGTCCTGTCTGTACTGTGGCTGCACCACTTGGCAGCCTTAGTGGACTTCTCTCCTGCCACCACTGCTGCTGTTAAAACTCACAGCACGGCAGAGGGTGGGAGTCATAGCAGGCTGGATTCCTCTTCTGTGTATGTTTTTTCCTGCCTGCTTGTCACCAACACTGCTGTTAAACTCGCAGTGGGGAAGAGGGCGGGAGACATGGCAGGAGATGCTCAACCTTTTGCTTGTTATGAAAGGGGAGAACTTCTTTCTCTCACCCTCTTCCCTGCCGTGAGCTTAAAAGCAGCGGCAGCAGGCAGGCACATACATATACAGAACAGGGATTCAGCCTGCTGTGCCTACTGCCATGGTGTGTTAGGGTAGGGCAGTGAAGGGGGAAGAGCTGTGATTGTGAGGCAGCACTGTCTTTGGTGGGAGCATTAATATTGGGGGGGCTTTGATATGGAGAGTCTTGATGTTAAAGAGGGGAGTAGGGATATGGGGGGGGCTGTGATGTGAGGAGAGGGGGCTCTGATGTGAAAGGGAGGGAGTCTGTGATTTGAAAGCGGGGACTGAAGACATTGATGTAAAGGGGTGGCCTGGCTGTGATGTGAGAAAGGGAGCTGTGATATAGGGGGCTGTGACGTGAAAGGGGAAGTAGTGATATGGGGGGGGCTGTTATGTGAGAAGGGAAGGAGCTGTGATGTGAAGGGTTGTGATTGCAAGGGGGTTTGTGAAAGGGGGGCTCTGATGTGAGGAGAAGAGGCTCTAATGTGAAAGAAGGGACTGAACACACTAATGTAAAGGCGGCTGTGATGTAAAGGGGAGGTGGCCCTGTGTTGTGAAGGACCTGTATCATAGAACACACATTTCGATTCAGACCTCTGGAGAAAGAAAATGTTACAGATCGGACCCCCGTGAATTTTAATTCAGTACCCCTGAGATAGAGGAATGAGAAAGGAGAAATCACACTCAGTGCTTTAGATAGAGGCAAGTACACACTATAGGAAGGTATGCTTTGTTTTTTTATTCCAGATGCATACAGCCACTTTAATAATACCAAAGCTCTTATTTACTATTCTGTGCTATTTTGGACAATCAGCCTCTTGAGTTTTGAATACTATTAAGGCCCCTTTCACACTTGTGCGACTTCAAAGTTGTGCGATTTTACAGCAATTCGCGGCCACAATTTCAAGGAATGCATGTGTAAGTGGCATTAAAATCAGACCAAAGTAGTGCAGGGACTACTTTGAAGTCAGAACAACTTGAAGTCGTACTAATATGAATGGTTGTCATTGGAAATCATGGGAAACGACTTGTCATGCTACTTTGCAATCACAAATTGCGGGACAAATCGTATGAATGTGAAAGGAGCATAAGGGTTCTGTTGGCGAGATTTAACCTCACTTCAAGACCTGTTGTCAACTGTTTCACCAGACAGGAATTGAGGGAAAAATCTACAACAGTGACACAGACTGCAATAAAAATCTGACAAGGGTTGCAGCCTTCTGCTAATCTACCAAAGAAAAGCATTTCAATCTCTGTAGCTTTTTTCCACTCAAGTTCCAGAGCCCAGGATGTCGGTAAAAACTTGAGAGGTCCGAAGTAATAATTGGCTCGGGCGTGTTCAGATCTTACCCGCCGGGAAGCCTCCACTGCACACCACCAATCATAGGCAGCGTATGTATGTGCAGCTGCCAGTTGGGAAATGCCTCACTGCCTATGATTGGCGGTGTGCAGTGACGGCTTCCTGGAGGGTTCGATCCAAACATGTCCAGGCCCAAAGCTAGTCCTAAGCCTTCCGTACTTCATCCAAAATAAACATCCGTGTTGACTGAGCGTACTCTTTAATCTTTGTTACTACTTGCCTTGCTAGTAATGTTTCATGCTAGTGCTTAAAATGTTACATCTTTGGCAGAAATTCTATTTTTTTGCTTTCTTAGTAACATTCTTGTGTTGATGTGTTTACCATAGACAAGTGACATCGCTTTGAAGAGAACTAGTCAGGAATGAACTTTTGCAACAATCTGGTTCTCCGCCTTTCAGTTGTTTTAATAGTACAGTGTTAACGCTCAAAAACAGAGGGAGGAGGGTAAAACTGTCAGTTAACAAAGCTTTTAGTTTTCTTTTATGTGATCCTGACAGCACTATTATTGTATTCAAGATTTTTTTAGGTGTCTTATCAGCATTGAGCTCAGACAGGAGATAGCCTTACAGCTTGACATTTCTGCTCTGACAGGAAGAGAATAAAAGTAAATAAAAAAAACCAAGAAAATCCTTGAAAGGGAAAAGCTGCACTATCTAGGCAAATATTTTTTTTCTCCAAACCTTTCCCTCCATCCCCTCCCATTTATCAGCTTAAAGAACTCTCTATAGTGTGTGTGTGTGTGTGTGTGTGTGTATTTCTTTTAATTATTTGGCTAACTTCAGCATCCATGGGAGGCAGTCTGTGCCCACGACAACCAGATGTCTCTTTATGTTGTCATCATTGTGCATTCTAGAGCCTGACAGTACCCTGTCACTGGTCAGAAACTAGAAAGTTGGCATGTCACCAAGGCAGCAACACTGACACACAAAGAAGGACCTCTCTCTCTCCTCTTGAAGAATAGACTTGGGACCAGGCAGATTACATGACTATGGTCAACTTTTAGCTAAGGGGCAAAGGTTGGTGAGGGTTAATGCATGGGCTTCAGCTTTAATGACCAATGTAAATTGTTGATTACAAATAGCCATTAACAGAGGATTGACTCAAGATGGATGCTTTCAAAGTCCCAGTGCCACTTTGAGGGCCAGTTCACACCAAAATGGGGCACCAAGGTGCAATTGTGTGCATTTCCTGCACTGCAGGTGAATGTGCTGCCCTTGCATAATGAATGTGGGTGCCAGTGAAATGCCAGTGGCACCACAAATGCATCTCGCAAACGGCACATTTGGGGCCACCACATTGCATGTTACCACATTGCCATGCAGTTTGGTACAGTGTGTTTAAAAAATTTGTGCTTGCACTACCTTTTCTGTGTTCCAGTACATTTTGCAGCCTATTCAAATGAATGTGCTGACTAGGGATGAGCTTCGAGTTTTAGTCGAACCCATGTTCGACTCGAACATCGAATTTTGAACATTATGGGCCTTTCGTGACAAATTTGAGTGGCGCATCACGGGTCATAATTCACTGCGGCATCGCAGTGCATTGCTGGCTGATGATTGGCCAAGCATGCACTATGACCCGCATGCTTGGCCAATCACAGCGCCGTAGGTACAGAGAGCCGTAATTGGCCAAAGTCAGGGTGGCTTTGGCCAATCATGGCTCAGAGGATTAGGTACACGCCCCACACTATATAAGGCCGCCGGCTTGGCGGCCTTGTGTAGTGTGTTGGCGTTGGTTAAAGGAAAGAGACAGAGAGAGAGAGACAGTGTAATTTGATCTGAGTTGGATAGAGCAGGCAGGCAAGTCAGTTAGCTGCAGTTAGTGTGTAGAGGATATACATGCATCCTAGGTGTTGTGTGTATATATATTTATACACTGTATTCAGTTTAGCTAGATCCGTTGCTGTTATTCTCTATACTGACAGGCAGGCAGGTGATTGTGCTAGCTGCAGTGTTTCACTTGGTGTACTGTGTACTTTGCACAGTGTGCACCAAAAGCTTACCTGAATACAATTGCTGGTGTTCTGATACAATTACAGGCAAGGAGCTGCAGTATTTTGCTTTAGTGTCCTTTGCACAGTGTGCACCTAAAGCTGACCTGAATGCAATTGCTGGTGTTCTCATACTAATACCACAGGCAGGGAGTTCAAAATTACAAATGGATTTTACGTAACAACAAACCTACAGTCCCTGTCTTGTTTGCACCGCCTGTATACTTCTGTTCCGAGTATATAAGACCTGGGGGCCCCACACCTTTCCTTTAATTTGGGTGCGGGATTCCCCTTAATATCCATACAAGACCCAAAGAGGCTGCTAGGGGGGGGGTTGCCATGCCATGCCATGCCATTTTTTTTTCAATGATTTTCATCCATATTGTCGGGACCAGACATTACGTTAAAGTCACAAGCAGTTTTAAATGACTTTTTTTCCTTTAGAAATGTCATTTTGTGCAGGGACAGTTCTGCCACTTCACAGGCATACTATAGACACCCGCACTTTTTTCTTTTTCACTTTAAGCATCATTAAAATCACTGCTCCCGGAAAAACAGCAGTTTTTAAAACTTCTTTTTGCATTGATACATGTACCCTGGGGGAGGACCCGGGTCTCCAAATCCTTTTTAGGACAATAACTTGCATATTAGCCTTGATAATTAGCACTTTTGATTTTGAACGTTCGAGTCCCATAGACTTTAATAGGGTTCTAAAGTTTGCGCAAACTTTCGGTCCGTTCGCAGGTTCTGGTGCGATACGAACCGTGAGGTGTTCGGCTCATCCCTAGTGATGACAAACTGGGCCCTATGGGAATCGGCAGGAATCACACGGGAATGTATGCACTCCAGTGTGAACTGGCCCTTACTACAGACTAATTCTGAGATGGATAAGCTATATGTGTAGTGGATCATTCTGATGCAGTCCAAGCCCCTTATGGTAAATTAAAAACCATTCTAATCAACCGTTTTAGAATTCTTACACATTTGTTTTTGTGTAATCACTTTCACACATTTTTTTCTTTTTTTTTCAGTACTAAACTAGCAATCTATAGCATTGGGGAAGTTTGGCTGTATGCAATAAGAACATTGTGTTAGCGCCAAGTAGATGCCCCCTGTTGTTAATGATTAATGCTTCTAAGAGGGAGTTGACCTCTTTTCTACATTCTTTAGCTGAACTGTTGGGTTATTCAGTATGCACATCAGGAAAATGATACACTCTGACTTGGAATCCTAATATTACTATAGCAGTTCTCCTGTCCCCACATGAAATCTCACACCTCAATGCTGCGTGTGTGTCCAATGCTCTAGAGCTGAGCTGTCATCTGCAGAGCAGGCCTGTGGGGCACACAGAGTGGTCACTGGCAATAGTCAACTCAGCACATTTTTGGCTGGATGTCTTGGCTTTCAGTAAATTACCAAGGTATATGCTTAGCGGCTTTTTATTAAGAGCCTACATTTAACACTAAGTATTGAAAACTCTAGGTAACTCTCTAGTTTATATTTGCTTTAACCTCAGACCATTAACATACCATAGTGAAATTTTACAGTAAGCTGCTTTTGGTTTAGCAATGAACTCTCTGAAGTAGTAGGGTTTCACTCTTATGTGCATTGCATGATTTATGGACATCTGCTGCCAGCGTTTTCTCATTCCAGATATTTTTACTGCCAACAGGGAGTGGAAGATTTATTTTTATATGTGGTCCACATTTTTTTTATTTTTATATATGACCCAAACATTTGTAACATACATAGCCTTAATTTTATTGTTGCCATTCTATAGTGATTTGGCAAGCTAGTTTTTGTATAACACGCCAACATACTTTAGATGCTGTCATTTTGATGCGTTGAGATATTGTACATTAAGCTGTTCATTCTTTTTAAAAGGGGCCATGTCACACTCGGCTTGTTTGCTAATTAATTTTTAATGGGATTTCAATTTGAATGGGCAGCCACCACACATCAACCTTTGAAAATATTGCCTGGTCTATTTGTTGCAATGCAGTGCACTGCAACACCTGTCATATCTACCCGTGTGTGTTGTGGTACACTATAGTGCACTCTATATGTGTGTTGGTTCTAATTAAGAATACATTGCAACACGCCACAACATACACATATAGTTTCTTTTTCTGTAATGTGCTGTAGTTTGAATAAGCCTTAGGCCTGATTCACAACTGTGCTGTTTGCATTTTGCAGATTTGCACCACAGAACGTGTTCCATAGGAAACCATGGTAAATGGACTGCAGTGCAAATCTGCAAAATGCAAAAAGCACTAAAAATGCATAGGTGTGAATCAGGCTTTAGGGAAGCGTAAGCAAGTCTGCTGCCCAGTTTATGTAGGAGAGAAGCCCTAAGTTCTGTGATGACTAATCGCCATAAAGCCGAAAGCGTATGTATAGCCAAATGTGTTTTAAAACGTCTCAGGTTTTTTTGGGAGGTTTTTAAAGCTGTCTGTGTACCATTGGGGAGATTTCTCTTCACTCCCTGTACTTGAGAAACCACAAGAAGGGAAAAGAATTACAGCAATGTGCGGGGAAATCTCCTCTTAGACAGTTGTCACCAGAACAAGTGTCTCCATTGGAAGATTAACCTTTACTGCTTTCTGGAATTTTAATTCTTCTCTACTCTATCCAAAACTAAAATAAAAATGTTGGCTATACATTAACTTTAGCTAAAAGAAAAAAGGAAATATCCTTAATATGGCTTGCCATTTCTTTATATTTTATTAGGTGGCTTTTATAAGGTGGACCTGGTCAATGAAATATCGCTGTATATACTATATCTGAGTCCACATTAATTCATATGCAATTAACCAAATCTGAATAAATAGGGGTGCGTATGTTGTGGAAGAAGCATGTTAAACCAAACCGTTCAATACAGATACAGTATGTGCTGAGCAAAGTCTTCATATTCTGCATTGCACTGTGTTCATGGTACAGCTGGGAGTTTCCTAACTCTTTCCCAGGAAGGGTCCAAGGAGTGTCAGTGCACAATGATGCCAGGTCTGGGTGTACAATAGCATCTGATACTATACTCTGTATTAATGTGCTTGATGGTTATAAAATTGGGTTCAGTTCAATGTATTCCAAATACACAATGAATGCCTAGATGCTGTCATAGAAGAGAAACAATGTTAAGTTGCATTTCTAGAATAACTTGCTGCTGGAATTTTGCGTTGGGTGCTTCATCTGCATTTGTCACATAACAAATCACCCTTCATAATAAAGCATGTTTGTATGTCTCCTCTAATATATGAAGCCAAGTTCATTCAGTTGACACCTAGCATCTCTTCACCTGATATACAGTATCTCCCAAAAGTAAGTACACCCCTCACATTTTTGTAAATATTTTATTACATCTTTTCATGTGACAACATTGAAAAAATTACACTTTGCTACAATGTAAAGTATATTGAATGTACAGCTTGTATAACAGTGTAAATATGCTGTCTCCTCAAAATTGCTCAACACACAGCCATTATTGGGCCCAATTTGCCATTTTCCCTCTCCAAGTGTCATGGGACTTGTTAGTGTTACAAGGTCTCATGTGCGAATGGGGAGCAGGTATGTAAATTTGGAATCGCTCTCACTCTCTCATACTGGTCACTGGCAGTTCAACATGGCACCTCATGGCAAAGAACTCTCTGAGGATCTGAAAAAAAAATTGTTGCTCTACATAAAGATGGCCTAGGCTATAAGAAGATTGCCAAGATCCTGAAACTGAGCTGCAGCACGGTGGCCAAGACCATACAGCGGTTTAACAGGACAGGTTCCACTTCTACTCGCCATGGTAGACCAAAGAAGTTGAGTGCACGTGCTCAGCGTCATATCCAGAGGTTGTTTTTGGGAAATAGATGTATGATTGCTGCAGAGGTTGAGGGGGTGGGGGGTCAGCCTGTCAGTGCTCAGACCATACGCCGCACACTGCATCAAATTGGTCTGCATGTCTGTCTGTCCCAGAAGGACACATTTTCTAAAGATGCACAAGAAAGCCCGCAAACAGTTTGCTGAAGACAAGCAGACTAAGGACATGGATTACTGGAACCATATCCTGTAGTCTGATGAGATCAAGATAGACTTAATTGGTTCAGATGGTGTCAAGCGTGTGTGGTGGCTACCAGGTGAAGCGTACAAAGACAAATGTGTCTTGCCTACAGTCAAGCATTGTGGAGGGAGTGTCATGGTCTGGGGCTGCATGAGTGCTGCTGGCACTGGGGAGTACTCGCTTTTGTTGCCAGCGGTTTAGACATAATGGCTGTGTTGAGTTATTTTGAGGAAACAGCAAATTTACAATGTTATACAAGCTGTACACTCACTTCTTTACATTGTAGCAAAGTGTCATTTCTTCAGTGTGTCACATGAAAATATATAATAAAATATTTTCAAAAATGTGAGGGGTGTACTCATTTTTGGGAGACACTATATGTGATGTGCAGGGTAGTTACTGACACGGGAATGGCGTATAGCTGGGCCCTAATCAATAGAACAGATTTCTGACAGCAAGACAGAGCTGTAACAAGTTTGTAAGAACAGCTATGGCCTTTCTTCCTTTTTTTATTTTTTTTGCTCCTAAAGAATTCAGACACTGCACTTTATTTCTTTTGCAGTCTACATGATTGGTGTTTCAAGTAGCATTCACATTAGAGCTCAGAGCAAAGCTTTATTTGTATGCCTTAGATGTCATGTCCTGCTTAGAAAGTGCTCAGCGAGGTTAGCAATGGCTGAAAACAGAGCCTCCATACAGTACATGATCTGGGTGAACAATCAGCATCATACATGACTAATGCATCACTAATTAAGGCTTTAACAAAAAAAAAAGTCTACCACAGCTGCATATTGGATCAAGCTTAATCCCCCTGTGAAATGTTTGCTTAACAGTCAAATATCTTATCTCATATTGAGGGCTATACAGAATCAGAGCAGTGGTACATGTTTGATAAATGTATTCTTTCA
This sequence comes from Rana muscosa, assembly GCA_029206835.1. Classification (NCBI taxonomy): domain Eukaryota; kingdom Metazoa; phylum Chordata; class Amphibia; order Anura; family Ranidae; genus Rana; species Rana muscosa. The sequence continues at coordinate 1,016,803,604 of CM055116.1, forward strand.
CAAAGTGAAAAAAGCAGACTGCAGTTTTCCCAGCCCTGTATGAGCAAAATCCGCATCAAAAAAACCTACCACCGGTTCTTTCTTTTTTGTGCAGCATTTTAATAACTGCATTGTTATTGCTGGCATAATCCTATTACCAGTTTGTCAACAAATTGTGAACACATGCCTCTGTTTTAAAGAAAACTGGCATTGCTGGACACCTAGCCTTTCCATTTAAAAAATGTGCTAAGCCCCACCTTGATTTTTACCACATTCACCTGTAACTTTGAGTTGATTTAATAAAACTGGCACAAAGAAAAATACAGCTGCACATATAACTTCATCCTCTTGTCTTCATTATGAAGATGAAACCTGAAACTAGAATCGATCTTGCTCGGGGCAATATTTTCTACCCTAGTTTCAGTGGTCACATTACATAGCTGCTTTTTTTTTTTTTTTTAATCATGACTATTTTTGTTTATTAAGGGCTCTTTATTTTCTATTACTGACTTCAATGGTTGTCTACTAGAAAGTTTTGGCCACCATAATTTCCTTTGTGCAACAGCAAATCCAGTCATTTCCATGTGATGCTCCAGTGTAAAATTCCAGTTCATGCTTTGGAGCCCTGCAGGATTTTCCTTTTATTTTTGTTATTTAATTTACTTGTAAAATGTGTAGTTGTAAAATGTTCATGGGGTCTATGAGTTATTACTTGTAGACTGTTCTGGCTCCATTGTAACTTTCCATAGATAAAATGGAGATTGATGACTCGACTATACACACAAATAACCCTAACACAGAAATATTAGGTGGGTACTGCTAAAGATTTTATTTGTTGCAAATGTTTTAATTTTTTGTTTCTTCTTCTTCTTCTTTTTTTTTTTTTTTAGATTGCTTTTATAATTGGCCCTGAAACCTAAAACACAAGTTGCTAAAAGTTTAAAGTCTCTTTTATAACATTCACAAATGTATGGTTTTAAGAATTCCAAGACCTTTTAGGAATCTGTGGTATCCAGAACCCTTTAGTTAATCTTGGTAAAGGCTTAACCAAAATGCAATGGTGGCTGCTTGTATTTAAAAAAGAAGCCCTGCCTTGCCCTGCCTTGTGTGTGTGTGTGAGATAGATATATATATTACAGTGTGTGTGTGTGTGTGTGTGTGTGTGTGTGTGTGTGTGTGTGTGTGTATGTATGTATGTATGTATGTGTGTGTGTGTGTGTGTGTGTGTGTGTGTGTGTATGTGTATATATATATATACATTTTTATATGATTTTGCACTTCCACCTAGGGGCCCACCGCTTCTGCTGTTCTTAATCAGAAGCCAGTCTACGGAGTGTCGGGCACTGGATGACCATCAGCACCCGCAGATCGTCGGTAAAACACAGAGCAGAGATCTGCCTATGTAAACAGGGCAGATCTTCCTTCTGAAGGGGAAGGGATGGATTTTATGTCCCTGCAAAGCAGGGGAAAAAAATACATATCTTCCCCTAGTAAAAGCACCACAATATAGTACACAAAAACACTGCCTAGGCACACAGTTAAAGAGGAAGTAAACCCTGATGAGTTTACTTCCCCTTTATTTCCCTGCAAAGGTAAAGCATGATGGGCTACTATGCATCGCATAGTAGCCCATTATGTGTCACTTGCCTGCAGGAGAAGCCCGCAATGTCTCCGATTTCCTCGCTAGTAGCGAGCGTCCATCTTCACCCCTCTTCTTCCAGGGGCCGCGAACACCGGCGCTGTGACTGGCCGGAGTCACGTGCCGCCACTCACGGCTTCATTCATGGCTTCATCACTAACGCTCAGATATTTGCAAATATCTCCTAAACCGTGGAGGTTTAGGAGATATTTGTTGCACCTACAGGTAAGCCTTAATCTAGGCTTACCTGCAGGTTAAAGTGGTCTGTACGGATTTACAACCACTTTAAACCATTGATTGTCCTAGATGTTTAACCCTTCCCAGTGTCATTAGTACAGTGACCGTGCACATTTTTAGCACTGATAATTGTATTGATGTCACTGGTTCCTACAAATGGTCAAAAGTGTCATTGTCCACCACAATACCACTGCCATTACTAGTATAAAAATTCTATAAATGTATATCATAGTTTGTAGACATAACATTTGCATAATCCAATCAATATAAGCTTGTTGGGATTTTTTTTTACCAAAAACATGTTGCAGAATACATATTGGTCTAAATTTTATGAAGAAATTGGATTTTTTTTATTGGATTTCTTTCATAGTATAAAAAAATAGTGTGGGGGGGGGGGGGGTTCCAAAAGTGTTGGTAATTTTTTGTTTTATAGCACAAGAAAAAAAATTGCAGGGCTGATCAAATACCATCAAAAGAAAGCTCTATTTGTGGGGAACAAATAACATAAATTTTATTTAGTACAGCGTTGCATGACCACGCAATTGTCAGTTAAAGTGACGCAGCGCCGTATCACACAAAGTAGCCTGGTTTTGAAGGGCTAAATCTTCCAGAGGTCGAGTGGTTAAGTGTCAAAGTACATGTATTGAAAGATAGCGGAGTTTTAAAAGTATATTTGTGAATGTTAAAGGAGTCAAACCCCTTCAACTTGCATTTTAGGTCCATTTACTCTTTTACCTAGAACTTGCTAACTCAGAATGTTTTAATGTGAAAGCATCTTACCCCTTTTAATGTGGATTAGCATCATGTATGTAATACTGATTTACATAATTTCATAGTCATATATTTTTTTTTTATGTTTTTGGTATGTGTCGGTTGTTTTTTAGGCAAAATTTTCCATAAATAGCAGTGAAACATTTGTTTTTCTTATGTTTTTTAATAGAAGCTATGTACTTTTAAATTGTTTCTTGAATTATTGTTGCTTAATTTTAATGACAAAGTAGTAATTTGGTTGAATGTTAACTCAATAAACAAAACATTCTACAATTTTGGCTTTTATAGAAAGGAAAATACTTTTGATCAATCATGTATTAAAAATGGGCCCAGGATTTCTAATTGACACTTTTTTTTTTTTTTTCTGGCTACCCTTTAAAAGCCAACACATTTTTACATTCAAAAACTCTTTGGACACATAACTGGCAGTTCTCAAGAAGTGGTACATCCTTTTTCACTACTGAATTCACCACAGGACATTAATGCATACATTTTTTTATTTTTTTTGTGCTTTTAAAATAATTTTTTTCCTTCTTAATGTTTATTTTTTTAAGCATTTTTATTATCGCTTCATTGGTTGTGCCTTTGTCTTTATTGCAAAGTATTTATTTGTATAGATAGACATGTACCACTAGAACCTAATAAATGAAACGTGGAAATTGTAGATTACCATGAACATAAAATTTAATGCAATGTTTAACAAATGCTTGGCTTTAAACTTTAAAGTGTTACTAAAGTCCAATTTTTTTATTTTATTTAAAATAGCAAACATGTTTTAATGACCTGCTCTGTGCAGTTGTATTGCACAGAGCAGCCCAGATCCTTCTCATCTCGGGTCCCCCAGCGGAGGGAGGCACACAGTGTCTGCACGCTCCCGAGCTGTGTGTCTAGGTAGCCGCGCTCCATAGATTTACACAGCGGGACTTAGCCCCGCCCCCCACTTCCTCACTGCATTTGATTGACAGCAGCAGGAGCCAATGGATCCTGCTTCTGCTCGAGAGCTGTGTGAAGAGGAAGAAAAGGGAGAATAGATGCAGCTGTGCACAGTGCTGGATTTATATTTCCCTCTTTACTCCCTCACACAGGGAAGGGGAGAACAGAGAAATAGAAAGCGTTTTTTTTTACATTAATGCAAGGAATGCACTAAGGTAAACGTTTTTAGCTTTAGTATCACTTTGCAAAAAAAAATAAAAAATTCTCATTCTGTTTGTAGAAACAGTGATTTTGCTCACTGCATCTTTTTAGATGTACATATTTAAATTTAAACCCAAATAGAGCAATATGGGTAGTATTAATATTTTTTTATTTGTAGAATATTTATCAAAATTTTATTTATTTAATAAACTACAGGCATTCTACTCCAAAATCAAAAGTATACTATATTCTCAAAATTTTAAATAAACCTGAAAATCAAGAGGTAATATATTGCACCTTACCAGTCCTTTATATGTGGTGGCTACATTAGCTTCGTTTTTTGAAAGTTTTTTTTTCCATATATTTCTGCCTGGTGATCCTGCCAGAGAAACACTTATTACCTGCATTGACAACACTCACTTGCCCTTCTGTATCAGGATAACCAAAACAAGATAGGACTGTGGAACCCCTCCCCTCTCCTCTCCTCTCCTGTTGTCCGGTAGTCCTCAGAGAACAATGAATTGGATAATATTCAGCACATTGGGAGAGCATGGGAAGTTTGTTGGCTTACAAAAATTTTGGCAGGATCAACACATAATTTTTTTAATTATCAAACACTTTCAATTTTATATTTATGGCTTACATAAACTTTAAGCGTAATGGGCCATTTTATATTATGAAAAGCAAAGACAATAAAAATTGTAAAAAAAAATCTAATTGGGCAACAGCTGCATTTCTTCCCATAATTGCTTATATACTTCTATACATGCATCAGCTGCACAGCACTATGGACAGGAATTCCGATACTGCTAATAGTGGACCATGCCTGCTTTTAGTCTTACCAGGGGTGTATGTGACAGGGTGACAATGTACAAACACAGTTGGGAGGAAGTGTCTGAATGAGGATCACCAGGTGAAAGATACAGATTCAAAAAGATTGAATCTAATTAACATATTAAGGCTTGTAGGAGAATTTAGTGATTGGGTTTACCTCTATTTAAAACTATTAGAATCTAACCTGGAATTCCGTAGCCTTGTGCACTTCTTTTGGCATGAAACTCCTTAGTGAATAATAATTAATGGTAGGGTAGTGGGGGCATTATTCTTTATATAATCTACATTTGATTATCAGAGTATCTAGAATGCATTCATATACAGATGTTTAATATGTACATACTCTGACATATACTTTTTTTATTTATTTTTTATTGTGTGCACCACATACAATTTATTACATTAATTATAATGCCATCAGTATTAGACTTTGTACATTAAATTCTCCCCAGGCCACAGTTCTGACACTTAGAATAGTATATGTTATTTTTACTTAATTAATCAAACATGACAATGTGACACATTCATTTTTATGCTGTCAAGATGATGGGAGAACATATGTATAATTGCAGTAGACATTCTTGATTACCACGTAAATAGAAACAGCGACTTCACAATCTTCCCTGAAAGTTGAAGTTTAACACATTTTTCACTGAATCCAAAGCATTATCTGATGCCAGAATAGAGACAGTAATAAAGTTTATAAATTTGAAAAAAAAAAAAATATAAGAAAATGTATGGTATTTTGTTTTAAGCACTAATGACAATAGCTTTTGTTATTTATACACTTTAACTTGGTTAACTTTTTGTCATATTTGTTGCAGGGGTGATTCGTGAAAGTTATCTCAAAGGTCACGACCAGCTTGTTCCAGTCACACTTTTGGCCATTGCTGTAATTCTTGCTTTTGTCATGGGTGCTGTCTTCTCTGGAATTATTGTTTACTGTATCTGTGACCACCGCAGGAGAGATGTGAATGTGGTGCAGAGGAAAGACAAAGACCTTGGTCACTCCCGTAGAGGTTCAATGGCAAGTGTTACCAAGTTAAGTGGACTCTTCGGTGATGGTCAGGGCAAGGACCCTAAATCGGAGGCCATCCTTACACCTTTAATGCATAATGGAAAACTTGCCACCCCAGGCACAACTGCAAGAATGTTAATCAAAGCTGAACAGCATCACCTAGACTTGGCAGCTCTACCAACTCCTGAGTCCACTCCAACTTTGCAACAAAAGAGAAAGCCCAGCCGAGGTAGCAGAGACTGGGAAAGAAACCAAAATATTATCAATGCCTGTACAAAAGATATGCCACCAATGCCATCACCTGTTATACCAACTGATTTGCCTCTTCGCGCATCACCCAGCCACATTCCAAGTGTAGTAGTACTTCCAATAACTCAGCAAGGGTATCAACATGACTACGTAGACCAGCCAAAAATAACAGAGGTGGCACAAATATCTATTGAAAATCAGAGTTCCACTCTAGAGTACAAAACCATTAAAGAGCACCTTGCCAGCAAAAGTCCAAATCACGGTGTCAACTTGGTGGAAAATCTAGATACCATTCCACCAAAGGTACCTCAAAGGGAGGCTTCACTAGGTCCTCCAAGTTCCTCAATGTCCCAGAATGGAATGGGCAAACGAATAGACATGCACTCCTCAGCATACAGTGTGGAATACAAGAGAAACTATCCTACAAACTCGCTCACAAGAACTCACCAATCCTCAACTCTCAAAAGAAACAATACGAATTCATCAAATTCGTCTCATCTCTCCAGACATCAGAGCTTTGGTAGAGGGGACAATCCTCCCCCTACTCCGCAAAGAGTAGACTCTATACATTTCAATGCTGCTCAAGGGCAGACAGTGACTCTTACAAGGCAGCCTAGCATCAATGCTTATAACTCTCTGCCCAGATCAGGTGTGAAACGTACTCCCTCCTTAAAGCCAGATGTACCTCCTAAACCTTCATGTTCATCTTCTATTAGGTCCAATGATGCATGTACATAATTATATCAGAAGGGTTCAATACCAGCTAAAAAGAATTTGCCATTATGAGCCAGTGTACTGCAACTTCATCGATAAACTTCAATTTCCAAGAAAGCTATCATTAAGCTACAAACTCTTTGGAAAGGAAAGTGAATATTTTCTTACAAAATTATGTGATGTATGGTTTATATTTACAACTGCAGGACTTGCACACAATTATAAACAGTTGTCTTTGTTAAGACTTAATCCCAGAACATCACATCTCATGAGCCAAAAGCACAAAGTTGAATGTTACCTCCTGAAACTCCTCCAGGACTGGTAGACGGAGGGTAGAAGAGTAACGGACAACGAGACAAAGGAAAGGGACGAATTACTTCAGAGACCATGCTAACGCAAAGTTAAATGGCAGACGTTTACTATGTGCAGATACTGTGAAATGCCCATCAGTGTTACAGTCGCTTGATTAGCAGATGGATGCCTAACTGGGCACAGTTCCTCCTGATCTCTGCTACACTTCTCTTTATATTGAATAACATGTGACCAGTTAACAATAGTAACTTTGATTATTTATTGTTCATTTTGTCTTTCCTAAGGAAATGACTGTCCTGCAAATCACCTTATGAGCAGCTTTGTGGAGGAAAAAAACAAATAAATGACAATGAACTTATGATTCTTATTTAACATGACACTGCTAACTAAAGTAGTTTGAGTTATTTTATTTTATTATTTTTTTCCAATAAATTGGCAGAAGATATATTTTGTGCTGGCATTCTAAAATTTGGATTGCATTTCAATCTTCCTTCATGTTCATCTTCTGTTACGCCTTTTTGTTTATCAACTAGTTTTTTATACTTTTAACGCTATCATCTCCAGGAAGGGTATGTGACTTCCAAATAGTATGTTGCAAAACCATCCAGATCCGATAGGATTAAAGGGGAATATTTATTTTCTAATTGAAAGGATTCACTGGCTGGGCCTTTGACATTTTATTTTTCATTTCATATGGAAACAAGGATCTCACATTTAATTTGACTTCATGTAGGAACTGTAAAATCCTCCTTGTGATATATCTTGCACTCTTGTGTACACCATTGCTGTCAGCATCGTCTCGTCAGTAGTGATTATTTTCTGTGAAGGCACCATTTTGTGCTGTGCCATCCTACTTCATGTTGCATGTACGTCAGCAAATGAGATCCACCGATGGTGTAAAATTGAGTAATCTGCCAGCTTTGAAACCATGCATAGACTGATCTTACAGGTTGTTTATGGGAAAATTCTATCTGTGAATAACCTTTTTTCTTCCACATGTAAATTTGTGCCTTACACCTGAGTTTTGTGTACTTGTGAGCTGTAGTACCTAAACCTTTTCCTATCAGATACCCAATAATTATTTACCCATACCTCCATGCTCCTGACCAGTGCTTGCAGTGCCTGGTGGGTATTTTGGAGATAAATCCACAGTAGTCTGGAGAAGAATGTAGCGGTAAGAGACAGCTCCATAATCCCTCAGACAGTACTGCACCATGTAATACATGTGATCATTCTTCTGGATGTGCCAACCTTGTTCTTAATCCACCCTTGAATCATACTATCAGTATGTCCACTGTTGTGGGTGGCATTTTTCTTTTCCAATATTACCCCTTTACTCGATCATATCATTTCAGTATGGTGATATTATACATCAGCTAGTGTACTGTCTTCATGTCTGGTGTGCACACTGGATGTAATACGGAATGTGATTGGCTGGCTTCGGTAAGAACTATCCAAACCACACTCGCAGTATGTATGTAGAGTCTGAAATTAAGTTAGATAGTTTTAAAGCAGGCTGGCTCCTGCTGGAATTAAAATACTGCTAGAATAGGGAAAACCAGAAGGACATTACAAAATGATTTTTTATTTCTCTTTTTTTTTTTTTTTCCATTTGATTAGTTTCTGTTCAGAGGATATATTTTACAAAACCTACTATAACATCTGTATCAACATACTTGAGACCTTGTTTTTTTTGTTTTTGTTTTTTTATTTGATCTCTTGTGTTGACTTTTATACCAGGTTTGTCAGATTTTTATTTAATTGGTAAAAATTAGTTATTTAAAGGCCTGTCATATAGAAGTGATTTTGCAAACTCAAGATGGGTTAGAATAATGTGTATAACAAGGGTGGTTGCATTTCATTCCATTTTCTCTGGTTTGTCATTACACATATTTTTTATTCTTTGTGCTTGTTAAGGATTTGACCTATTAAATTCAAACAATTTTAATCTCTTCCTCTGTATGTCCACAATAGCCATAGTTAATGGCTACATTTTGGCAGGCGATTTAATGTGTCAAACTTTGTATGACTGAAAGTTGTCGCATTGCAAGGGAAGCCTAGCATTCTTTCATAAAGAGATATAAAATTGTTCTATTGCTCTATGCGTCCCAGAGAAATTAAACTATTCTGTCTTTTTTATATCCCAGATAAACTTTTTGACCCATTTCTTTCTTTGTCTATTTTAAGGGTTTCATGTATGACAGTCTCCAGTAAATCAAATAAAACAAGAATGTTCTAAAATTGTCTTATTAGGTTAGTGTTTGAGATGCAGAGAAAATCTGAGATCACACTTACTGTATTTATCGGCGTATAACACGCACCCTAACTTTAAGAGGGATGTTTCAGAAAAAAAACTTTCCACAGCCCCCTGCGTATAACACGCAGGCACAGTTTACCCTCTATTTTCAGGGTAAAAAAGTGAGTGTTATACGCCAATAAATACAGTATGTTATTAGTGTAGATTAAGAAGCACTTGATTGAAAGTACTTGTTTAAAAAAAATCCCCCAGCCTCGCCATCAGCTATGAGTAAGCGTCAATTCGTGACGTGAAACGCGTTAGCCACCCTTCCCTGCATGCACACCATCTGCATTTGTTGTTTTGGATTTATGGATTTATTTTGAATTTGGATTTTTTACCTGAAATTTTGGAATAAATAACTGTCTATACAGAGTGCGGCAGTCCAGGGTTTCTTTTTCTCCCAGCCTCGCCATCTAGCTCTCAGTACAGGTCCTTCTCAAAAAATTTGCATATTGTGATAAAGTTCATTATTTTCTGTAATGTACTGATAAACATTAGACTTTCATATATTTTAGATTCATTACACACAACTGAAGTAGTTCAAGCCTTTTCTTGTTTTAATATTGATGATTTTGGCATACAGCTCATGAAAACCCAAAAATCCTATCTCAAAAAATTAGCATATCATGAAAAGGTTCTCTAAACGAGCTATTAACCTAATCATCTGAATCAACTAATTAACTCTAAACACCTGCAAAAGATTCCTGAGGCTTTTAAAAACTCCCAGCCTGGTTCATTACTCAAAACCGCAATCATGGGTAAGACTGCCGACCTGACTGCTGTCCAGAAGGCCATCATTGACACCCTCAAGCAAGAGGGTAAGACACAGAAAGAAATTTCTGAACGAATAGGCTGTTCCCAGAGTGCTGTATCAAGGCACCTCAGTGGGAAGTCTGTGGGAAGGAAAAAGTGTGGCAGAAAACGCTGCACAACGAGAAGAGGTGACCGGACCCTAAAGAAGATTGTGGAGAAGGACCGATTCCAGACCTTGGAGGACCTGCGGAAGCAGTGGACTGAGTCTGGAGTAGAAACATCCAGAGCCACCGTGAACAGGCGTGTGCAGGAAATGGGCTACAGGTGCCGCATTCCCCAGGTCAAGCCACTTTTGAACCAGAAACAGCGGCAGAAGCGCCTGACCTGGGCTACAGAGAAGCAGCACTGGACTGTTGCTCAGTGGTCCAAAGTACTTTTTTCGGATGAAAGCAAATTTTGCATGTCATTCGGAAATCAAGGTGCCAGAGTCTGGAGGAAGACTGGGGAGAGGGAAATGCCAAAATGCCTGAAGTCCAGTGTCAAGTACCCACAGTCAGTGATGGTCTGGGGTGCCATGTCAGCTGCTGGTGTTGGTCCACTGTGTTTTATCAAGGGCAGGGTCAATGCAGCTAGCTATCAGGAGATTTTGGAGCACTTCATGCTTCCATCTGCTGAAAAGCTTTATGGAGATGAAGATTTCATTTTTCAGCATGACCTGGCACCTGCTCACAGTGCCAAAACCACTGGTAAATGGTTTACTGACCATGGTATTACTGTGCTCAATTGGCCTGCCAACTCTCCTGACCTGAACCCCATAGAGAATCTGTGGGATATTGGGAAGAGAAAGTTGAGAGACGCAAGACCCAACACTCTGGATGAGCTTAAGGCCGCTATCGAAGCATCCTGGGCCTCCATAACACCTCAGCAGTGCCACAGGCTGGTTGCCTCCATGCCACGCCGCATTGAAGCAGTCATTTCTGCAAAAGGATTCCCGACCAAGTATTGAGTGCATAACTGAACATAATTATTTGAAGGTTGACTTTTTTTGTATTAAAAACACTTTTCTTTTATTGGTCGGATGAAATATGCTAATTTTTTGAGATAGGATTTTTGGGTTTTCATGAGCTGTATGCCAAATTCATCAATATTAAAACAAGAAAAGGCTTGAACTACTTCAGTTGTGTGTAATGAATCTAAAATATATGAAAGTCTAATGTTTATCAGTACATTACAGAAAATAATGAACTTTATCACAATATGCTAATTTTTTGAGAAGGACCTGTACACATAGCGATCCCCATCCCCTCTCCTACAGGTCTATAGTTGCCACCTCAGATGATTGTGACCTCTTGTCTGCAGGGCAAATGTTAAGAATATATTGCCTGTTTACTAATGTGACCCAAAATCTGCATTGTGTGCCGCTCAGGCCCTCTGGAAGGGGTGCAAGTCCTAAACGTCCACTGCTGGGAGTGCTGGTTTGGGAGGGAGCTCGTCCCAGCTCCTGTAATGGCTCAAAGTGAGGAAAGGTCTCCCTATGACTGCACATCCATACCATCCCTGAGATGTGTAAGAGGCAACCTCAGCCTGGTTTTCCGACCAGGCCACACCCCCAATGCTTTTTGCTCTGCCCCTTAAAGCTTTGTCATGGGGATCGTGACTAAGCTCAGAGGGGTTAAGGGAAACCCATTGGGGGCATGGCCTGGTCGGAGTCCAGGCTGAGGTTGCCAATTACACTCATCTCAGGGATTGTATGGATGTGTGGTCATAGGGAGACCTTTCCTCACTTTGGACTGTTTACTAATGTCCTATAGACTTGAATTTGACTTACCCCTATAGCAGGAGCAATGTCCTAATCAAGTCTCTGGGATAGGTATAGACAGCCTGGCACTAGCTTTTTAATGTTCGGGCTGCAGTGCGGGAGGTATACATGAACACAACTGTGTATTAAAGGGAAATGGGGGATATCTTTAAAAAAAATACTCCTCTAAAAACCCTACAGGCTTTGTAGAAGACAGTAGGCAAGAGGGACTAAATTTTAATTGTGACTGATTTGTAGCGCAAATCATTGTTTGGGGCAAGGTAAATGGGCACCATTTCAAGCACCATGTGATTCCTTACATGATTTATGGTGCCCAAGGTGGCTGTTAGTTGTGGATGCCTTCTGTCTATTTTCTATCACCACAGTGATTTTCTGATTTGAAATGCAATTAAATCAAAATCATCTGTTACATCTGTTTGCCTTTCGATGTGGCCTTAATGCTGCTTAGCTCATAACGCAACAATGCATGAGGTGACCATAGTATAGTTGTTTAAAAATCTATGATAGGATAGCTTTCAGTCCAACTGTACAGTTTATTCTAATTATACAATTAGTCAATTTAAAACAAAATCCAAGACAATATGATAGCAAATCGTCATATTCCAGCTAGGAAACTTTCTGTATAATATAGTCGTTTGTTTAGATTAGAATAATGTTTTCATTCATACTGTGGTTTTTAATTTTTAATATTAAACAAAATAAAATAAAAATTGACAACTACCCAAGTTCTAGCTTTCAAGCAACCTACTTGCATTTTCTGTGCTTTCCTGTACTCCCTATATTAAACATAATGGCCAGACACACTAAATCTAGTCGATGTTGCATTCCAGGTGTGTCTTCCATTTATGTGAATGCATATGTGCCATGAGGGTCAATGACCACTGCAACAGCAGACGTACTGATTGTATCTACTGCAAAGTGGATGACACTAACTGCAGTGCAGTTAAAATACCATAGTTTTGCTTATTGCTAGTAAACTCTTAATTGTGTGAGTTCTAAGTTTACTTTACATTAATTTTTGTAAAAAGTAGGTTATTGAAAAAACAAAATGCAACATATATCTACATATATGAAGCTGAATAAGCAAGTAGAACTACATTTTGAGTGGTCTTTGAAAACAATAGAACTTAAGTCTGAAATTTAATAGGATTTGCTTACAATAGTATGGCAGCAAGTAAAGGTTTCAGCATTCTGTTTTCTACACTTTATCATTGGGCTCTTAGAGCCGGTTCACACTTTTACATTTTTAGTGCAGTTAAATGCACATTTCAGTAGGTTCATCAAAGCAAAAGGTATGCAATTTCTTAACCTCACCTTGCATGTTGCAGTCAGGCTGTACAATCTCCTTTAGGTCTACCAACAACTATAAAGTGCAAGGTCCTGCCTGGTTTGATAAAAATTGATTAGAAGGCATACGTAGGTTCTCATGCTACATAGTTTTAGTAAATCTAAAGTTGATTGTTGTATTGTACAGTTAGATTGTAGGGTGTACGGTGAGCTTTATAGTTTATTTTCTTTAAAAAAAAAAACAGCTGCAGCCTGAGTAGAAAAGTCTGTTCCTTGCCAGGATGCTGTAGAGCAGAGCCATAGTTTTCTGTTTAGAAGCAGTGCTCCCTCCCATGTACATGCACAAGAGGTTGACCGCACGCCATTCCTCAGATAAATGCAAGCTTTATTGGATAAAACCCAGATAAAATGTACACCACAATACAAATATGTTGTGTCGTGCTTGTGGTATACATTTTATCTGGATTTTATCCAATAAAGCTTGCATTTATCTGAGGACTGGAGTGCGGTCAACCTCCTTTTTCTGCATTTATCTGGACTACTCAGTTCACGGACTGGACCGACACCCATCTCCTTGGAATAGGGGATTTAGGGGATGATCTCACCTGGAGTGATATCGGTTTGCATTCTTTCAAGTCTGACACGTACCCTGTTGAGTCAGAGCTTGAGCTCTCCATTATCAGGGAGTATGAACTCTGCTGATTTCCTTTCTATAGATCAGACCCGGAAATGGACCTCTCTGCAGAGCGAAAACTGCTTCCACACAGAGAGCAATGGTCTTTCTACAGCAATTTGCATCAGTCATATGTTTAAGAAAATAATATGCTTCAAGATGTTAAAGTATGAATCAGACCAAACTACAAAAGACTACCTTGCAATGTTTACTCCAATAGCTGCAGTCTGTGGGTCTGACTTATTAAAGTGTTAAGTGAGAAGAGGGTAGTGAGTTCACAGGAAGAATCAAATTATGCCTAGTAGAATACCTGTTTTCAGCTTTCTTGTACCTGACTGGTTATTTAAAGTGGTCCCAGGTTCACTGCTCTTCACTTTCACACTTTAGTAAATCAAATGTTGACTATAAGAAACCGTCAGAAGCAACGTAGTAGTAATTGGTTCCTCTGGGAAACTGCAGTTTTTAATTCCTCCACTTATATACTCTGCCCCCCCCCCCCCAAACGTTTGTTTTTGATATAAATATTTACAGTATTTTGGGAAATGGCCATGTGTTTTATGGCTGAACATGTTTTCATTATATTTACTTTTTCATAAACCTATGTGTGCCTTTGCTATCCACCCTTGTTATACACTAAGAGATTGATCAAATTCAGACTCCTTGTGTATTGTTGTAAGATATTGTGATGTCACCAAATTTTTTCTTCATATCCACATCCCTTAACATCTGATACACAAATTAATGTATGTTGTACAAAAATGATAAAAAAAAATAAAAAAATTTATTACATAAGGTAATAAAACAGACTGTTCTACATTTTTGTTGTGCATTTTGTGTTCTATATTGAATTAATTGCTTAAAAACTTCAAAATGAAACAACATAGTTTTGTAAAAGTAGGCTAGATTATCAGAATGAATTTATAGTCTGAGTCCAAGTTTGGCAGAAACTTTATACACCTATCTTATGTCATTAAAATGATACAGCATAGGTCAGTGATCCTTGCACAGCATTTTAACAGACTACAATTTGGGACCACAGTCATGTTCTGGTGGCGGCTAATGTCTATTGGAATAAGGCACTGATAAACCTAATATATTGTAAACTTGCCTGGAAATATAGGCAAAAAACAAATGTATTGAAAAAGGGAATTTTGGGGGTGTGAGGGCCAGAAAAAATATAGCACCTGGGACCCCCAAAAGTATGGGTACTTTTACAGCAAATTCCTTGTTGGTAGTACTTATTGTGTAAATAGTGCAGCGCTACCGACTCTCATGTGACTATTTAAATAAATGAATCTCAACACAGTGAAAAAGATAAACATTACATTTCCATAAATCAAAATAAAATAACAATTTCTGATGGTGAAGTGATAGTGTTCAGCAGCTGCAGCTAATTAATTTTCAATTATAGTTATTTGTACACTTGCACAATAATTTAATCTTAATTTATTTAGCACGTAGCACACTTTTTGTGGCACTGATTGATCTTTACATAATAAAAGTAGTACTAGTACAGCCAGTTCTCATTTGCAAACATCTTATTGGTACAGTAGTTGGGCTTTCCACCACCAATAGTAAGACTGCTTATTTATCTGAAGTACAGAGCATCCCCAGGTCTGGGGACTCCAGGTACTATAGAGCAGATCCAAGGCCACATGTAGGAACCATGAAGTGGTGATCCTATGTGTTTCCTGCCTACAGGTTAGCTTGCAGAAAACAAGAAATACCATCCAGAATGTTTGATGAAGGCACCACTGTAAAGCATAGGAAAGTTAGTTATGCTTGGGCTAAGTCTGGGACAGGAGTTCCTTCTGCACTCATTTCTCTATATATCTTTATTATGGGGTAGTGTCTGTGTGCTTGCAAATGGAATGGTAACCAAGCTCTGCAAGGCAAGAGAAGGAGAGTGCTGTCCTGTAGCCACAATGAGAGTGCTGTCACTGGTGAGGTACTACATAAGACACTGCTCAGTGACCCTGTGAAGATCGTGTCTGACAGACTGTGTGTAAGGGAATGTGATTTCAGCAATGTGTAGTGTGGGGGGGGGTGGAGAAGCTGTATATAGTGCTGGAATGGGAAAGGAGCTCTGCCACGTGACCTGCCAGGGGTGATCCCTGTCCTCTGATTCTCCAGCGGTGATCCCTGTCCTCTGATATGAGGAACTCTTGGGATTCAAAACTCTTAAGCCACTTTGAGTATCTTGGCGTGTGGTGGGTGTATATGCATGCACAGTGGAAGCGGCGGGTGGTATTGGGGGGGGCAGGTCAACTTTTGCATCGGGGCCCACAAGCTTCAAGCTACACCTCTGAGTAGCAGTCAACCTCCCAGACACAATGCACAGCCAGAGAAAAAAATAGGGGAAGCTGCCACATCGTGTGAACCTGGGCAGTCAGAAGGTTGTGTTTGTTTGTTTTTAAACTGTCTATTTTGGGAATTTTTCATAACTGATAAAGAATAGGCCACAATAAATGGCAAATGAAGAATGAATAATTAGTTATACAGTGCTTCCTGAAAAGTATGAGAATGCATATTCCGCATTATCGGTCAGAACGCCACTGCAAAATTGGTGAACAGTAAGGCACAAGTCAGGGAACATCATATATTAACATTCCACCTAATTGACAGATATAGGTGAACAGGGACCCGTGACTTAGTGAAATTTGGTGGGTTGAGATGAAAACACGGTCAGGTAGCTTACAGGACAGCGCGTAAATGTTAAATGGGCAATCAAGATTATTTTAAGAGTTTAACATATCTAAGAGTGGATGCAAAAGAGAAAAAAAGTAAAGGTAGGAGTTGTCCGATGTTCTCTGTAGCCCATTAGGATCCGCGAGTGCACCATCCAGTCCTGTTTTCAAGCGAGTCATTTAAGACCGCCATTAAATATTTCATCCTTTTGGACATCTATATTTTTAGAGAGAAAAAGATTTTTGGACTTTAGATGAAGCATGTGTATGTAGCATAATGAATGAAATGGAACCTATTCTTTCTCGGGTCATGTTTTGTGGTTCCCTATGGGGGCAGCACAAGATCCCAGAACAGCAATGTCCAATCAGTAACATTTGATTATTTTGAAGTTCATGAATACACATGGTACCCGGTATAATATAAATTGTGTCATGTAACAATGCATGGCACATGGTTTCAAAAAGAAACCTAATAATAAAATAAAAATAAACATGATCAAGTTGACATATTTGATAGACATATTTGATGCAAAAAAGAGCAGTTAATAAAATGCATTACATACACAAAGCCAATAATGTACAATCATCAAAAAAGATTATTAATTAATGTAGTCCTACAATAAAGTGCATATATAAACAAAGAACTTTTTTTAGCATCCTAGAATCAAAAGACTCATGTGTCTCGACGCGTTTCGTGGCAGTTGTAGCCACTCATCAGGAGAATGATGCATGTACTTTGGCTATAGGACAAGATGGAAAAGATTGAATGAATAAATACTTAGGGGGTATTCCATAAACTCTACAAGAGTGAACTGAGTACTGATACGTTACCTATGGTAAAACCCAAGTATGTGTATAAGGAAGCCAAACAGTTGCCCGCGATGGAATGGGATGGTGGCTCTATGCTGGGTAGTCTTGCCCGGGGTTTGAGGCGGAGGTAACCCCCCATCCCCCACAGAGTTTCCGGAAGGGGCCAAGGGGGGATTCAATCTTTTCCATCTTGTCCTATAGCCAAAGTACATGCATCATTCTCCTGATGAGTGGCTACAACTGCCACGTAACGCGTCGAGACACATGAGTCTTTTGATTCTAGGATGCTAAAATGAGTTCTCTGTTTATATATGCAATTTATGCAATTTATTGTATGACTACATTAATTAAAAATCTTTTTTGATGATTGTACATTATTGGCTTTGTGTATGTAATGCATTTTTATTAACTGCTCTTTTTTGTATCAAATATGTCTATTAAATATGTCAACTTGATCATGTTTATTTTTATTTTATTATTATTATGTTTCTTTTTGAAACCATGTGCCATGCATTGTTACATGACACAATTTATATTATACTGGGTACCATGTGTATTCATGAACTTCAAATTGATCAAATGTTACTGATTGGACATTACTGTTCTGGGATCTTGTGCTGCCCCCATAGGGAACCACAACACATGACCTGAGAAATAATAGGTTCCATTTCATTCATTATGCTACATACACATGCTTCATCTAAAGTCCCAAAATCTTTTTCTCTCTAAAAATATATACTATACGGGGATGGAGGCATATGTATGATACATTTGGTTTGGGCGCTACGAGGTCACTCTCTCTCCTTTTTTTTATTTATCGCTTTTGGACATCTAGTATTAAGCTTTATCATAGAGGGAGGTTCATGTTGTTTCCACTTAAGGGCTACTAAACAACGTGCTGCTGTGAGAATGTTTGACAGCAGCCTCTTAGACGCTTAAGAGAAATTAGGAGGGGGTTAACCCAAGAGGTATGTTTTTAAGTGTATATGGGATTCAGGAGCCAAAGACTTGATGTATAAGGGTATAGATAGCTTGCCAGAAATGTTTTAATATGTGGGCAAAACCAGTACATGTGGTGGAGTGTCCCAACATCATTCTTACATCTCCAACATCTGTTATTTGCCAAAGAATAGATGGTCTGTAAAACCAATGAAAAAGTATCTTATATTGATTTTCTTTATATAAAGTGCAGATTGAACTTTTAGCTGCCTGAGACCAAATTGTTTGCCCATTTGTGAAAGGCAGCTCCTCCCCCAGAAATATTTTCATATAGTGGTGTTTTGGGGGAGACTGGAAAGGCGAAGAGATCAGCACTTTATATATTTGGGAGATACGTCTTTGCTTGATGGGCCTTTCAGGCAAGTTTTTTTTCAATTTTCAGTTTGGAAAATTGTAGGGATGTAGTCAGGGATTTGGCGTAATAGTGAAGGGCAATCATAAGCACTCTGAAAAACCTGGAAAGATAAAAAAAAATAGTTCTCGGCTCCACTTGGTGGCCCTAATGCAATAGGCCTCTATCTTTCCAAAACAAAGACATCTGTGAGGTCAAGCTATCTGGGACAGCTGAGGTAACGCAGAAGGAGGTATTTAGAGAACCTGCAGCTTTTTTTTTTAATGTACCGTATTTATCAGCGTATAACACGCACAGACGTATAGCACGCACCCTAACTCTAAGAGGCAAGTTTCAGGAAAAAAACTTTCCACAGCCCCCTGCATATAACACGCAGGCACAGTTTACCCTCTATTTTCAGGGTAAAAAAGTGAGTGTTATATGCCAATAAATAAAGTAATTATTTGCTATATTATTGTGTAGACCAAATATGCAGTGAAATCTGCACTAAGCACAACAGCATTAGTGATTTAGGAACAGGGTTTGCAGCAGTCAGGAATGTATCCTGCTCTCAATGTCCCGCCCCTGCATTGGTAACTGTGTGCATTAAAAAAACTGAAATTTGGAGCACAGTTCAGTGATCCTGCCCCTTGTGCATTTGGTCATGTGACAAATTACAGTGACTATATGGGGAAGCATTGATGTGCTTAGAACAGCTTTGGAGAATATTTGTTCAGCACTAGTCTGGGGCAATGAGGTGGGAAGAAGCAAGTGTGCTCTACAACTTGTACTGGAACCTGGCAATATGCATCTAAGCCACTGATTACCAACATATGAATATACTGAACTGTGCAGGGTATAATATTAAGGCTTTGGTTTGCAGTTGTGAATTCATATACTGTAATACTTGACCACAAGCAAAATATGCAGTGTTGTATACTTAACTGCAATTACAGTAAATAATTTTTGGCTGGCTTAATCTATAATGGAATGTTTTGGACTAGAATAAAATTGTGCTACTAGTCATAAGAAGCTTTATGTTTGCAGAGTTTCTATGCTTCAGACATAAAACCCCTTGTTCAAGCTCTAGAAACAACACTTTCATTACCCAGCTCTGCATGACCCTTTCACTATTCAGCTCAGCAAAGCGTTGTTTTCATCTAAAATTGCCCTATAATATAACCCCATAAGAATTTAAGAAATATGATTTTTTTTTTTTTACTGAAGACAAACTTGGGGATTAGGTTGCCCCCTATGCCTTTACTTGCCAGAAACCTGTATGCATATTACAGTATATGTTTAAATTTTCCTCTGCATGGGCTGAGCAGGTTTGGAGTAGGCCTGAACCGGGAAACAAATCCTCAGCATCCGTACTGCAAGAGGAGCTTTCTTCCTTTGACCAAGCAAAAGAATTTCAGGAGAACATTGTAATAAATGAAGCCTCCTCATAGCAGGCTTAAAGGGGTTGTAAAGGTTCGGTTTTTTTTTCTAAATAGGTTCCTTTAAGCTAGTACATTGTTGGTTCACTTACCTTTTCCTTTGATTTACCTTCTAAATATTCTTTTTCTTTGTTTTCTTTGTCTGAATTTCTCACTTCCTGTTCCTCCTCAGTAAGCTGTTCAGTAAGCTGTTCTGGCTGACTAAACACCGCTCGGATGATGGTGTGAAGTTTAGTGAGGAGAAACAGGAAGTGAGAAATTCAGACAAAGAAAAAAAAACATTTAGAAGGTAAATCAAAGGAAAAGGTAAGTGAACCAACAATGCACAAGCTTAAAGGAACCTATTTAGAAAATAAAAAACGAACCTTTACAACCCCTTTAAGTTTTAGGTGTATGATGAGCCAAAAGCTTTTTCTTGTTTTAGAGTGGGGAAGGGTTAGAGCCCCCACATTTTTGTTTGTTATACACTTTAGGGGGTTAACGGATTTGGAGTCTGACTACATATTGTATTAAGGAAAGCTTTGTCCTTGGAAACCATATAAACAAAATGCAGGCCAAAATGTTCTTTGTTGTACTTTTACAGTAAATAGCCTCTTACTTGTCAGGATAGCTGTAGATGTGGTTCCAGTTAACAAGAACATATATGATAATTTAAGTACTACTTTTTCAAAGACTTCACTATAGGAGGCTTGTCAGGTAAACATGTTTGTAATGTAATACCTTGTAAGCTGCTATTTCTGACCCAACATCCCAAATATTTCTTATTGCCTGGCTCTTAAGCGGTTTGCATAATGATTTGGGACACATAAATAAATTATAAGTTCTAACTTTTCTTTGACTTTCATGGGTTACATGCTTGTTCTGGATCTGTGATATAGAAGTGTTGAAGCATTGGTCATCATGATAGGATGGGCCCAGTTATATTAAAACCAGCAACAGTTAAATGTTCTGCTGATGATTGTCTTATAGTTTGATACTAGATCAAAGTCTAAAATATCCTAAAATGCAGATTCTTTTGTTAGAGGAGAGTCCAACCTCTCCTATCTGTATAATTATCCTCCTAGTTATCTTGGTGTATTTAACCACTTCAATACCAGGCACTTACACCCCCTTCCTGCCCAAGCCAATTTTCAGCTTTCAGCGCTGTCGCTGTTTAAATGACAACTGCACGGTCATACTACACTGTACCCAAACAGAATTTTTATAATTTTGTTCCCACAAATAGAGCTTTCTTTTGGTGGCATTTGCTCACCTCTGCGGTTATTATTTTGTTGCTTAACAAATAAAAAAAGCCAGAATTTTCTTAGTTTTTTTCTCTGTTATAAAATTTTGTAAATAAGTACGTTTTTTTCTCCTTCACTGATAAGGCGGCACCAACGGGCACTGCTAAGCGGCACTGATGGGTGGCACTGCTATGCAGCACTGATGGGTGGCACTGCTATGCAGCACTGATGGGTACTCATGGGTGGCACTGGTGGGCGACACTGAAAGGCTGCACTGATGGGTGCTTATGAGTGGCACTGATATGCATCCCTGGCATCTATTTTGGATGGGCACTGACTGGCAGCTGCCTGAGCACTGATTGGCATTTCCCTTGTGTTCTAGGGTGGCATACCTGGTGGTCCAGTGTTGTGGCCTTCCCTGGTGGTCCTGGGCGGAAATCCGGGGGGGGCTGCGCTGATAAACAATAAGCACAGACCCCCCCCCCCGTCAGGAGAGCAGCCGATCGGCTCTCCTCACATCTGTCAGACGCGAGTGAGGAAAAGCCGATCATCGGCTCTTATTGTTTACATCGTGATTGGACACGGCTGATCTCATGGTAAAGAGCCTCCGTCGGTGTAGTGGTGTGTCAGACTGACACACCACACCACCTTTTGCGGTGATGCGCACCCCCATGGGCGTGCAATGGCTTTTATCCTGCTGAACGTCATATGACATCCAGTCAGGATAACTGAACCACCGCCTAGCTGTCATTCTGCTATAGGCTGGGCGGGAAGTGGTTAAAAGAAGCAATACAATTACCCCATCTTGATTTCTACCTTGATGTTTGAACATTGCAGTGACTGATCATTGTAATGGTATGTAATCCCAGGTTTTCACCAAGCAACAGTCAGTCACCAATCATCAAATTAACTATTTCAACCAATCCAGATACTTTGGGATTGTCCCAGGACTTCATCAAAATTCCAGTGTCTCAGGGGTCTAGAACATGTACTGCTGCCAAGTTCCAGCACCTCACAGCTGGTCTTTGCCAGCAAAGGTGGGTGTTAAAATGGACAGGGGTGAGGGCGTTTGGGTGCAGGTTCTCCATGCATGCACACTCCCCTTCCGCTCCTATATATTCAGCTACAGTCAGCCTTCTCTAAAGCCAGGATCAGCGGGGTGTAGAACACAAGCAAAACTTCCCCTATGCCATCTGTAGCATCACCACCACCAAAAACAATTTATGCAGGGGGGACCGAACCCCCCCTGCCCCTTGCTGAGAAACTCACTGGAGCCACCTACTTTGCACCAACCTCTTATATCCATTAGGTCTCCCAGCAGCTGCTGGCTTTTCATTTCAGGCTGTGCTTGCAGAGATCTCTGCATTACCATTTCTGCACAAGCTGGGCAGTACAGCCTGCAAGGAGGTGAGACTGGTACAGACCTGGGAACCAGCGCTGGGGAAGCCAGCCACCATTGGGAGACCTTATGAATGTAAGAGTAGCCAGTACTCTAAGCAATAGTCTACCTGTGTATATCGCAAAGAAGTGTTATGAGATTGGGCTGCTTCAAGTGAGGTGCTCTGCAGCCAGCAGGAGTGAAAGCCCTCCTAGCAGTCTCAGTAAACTACAGTAGTAGAGCCTACACAACAGGCAAGTGGGTAACAGGGCAGGGACCGCCAGCCAGTCTACAGCCAATAATGAGTACAATTGAAGGCTTTGCCCTTCTTGCTGTTCTTTATATCACATATTGTGCCATCATATACATCTCATATTGTGGGCTGATCCTTAACTCTGTAATCCTGTTCATGGCATACTGTGGTCAGCTCCTTCACTCCTCACTCCATCAAACATGTCACATACTGTGGGCTGATGCTTGACACTGCTCCCATTGTACATTAGATACTATGAGCAGATTTTTAAGTCTATGCTGTCTTGTAAATCTCATACTCTGGGAATGCCATGCCTCCAAACTGTCCCAAATCCCACAGGACTGTCCTGGGATTTGATGATGTTCCTCGTGACACACATTGATATCTGGGTGCTGGAAACCTCATCCTAGCACCTAAATCTTGGCAAGCACTATCAGGCAGAGTGATCGTGTAAGAGCAGGCAGCACTGGACTTTTGGATAAGTAAAAGCACTAGCCCTTAGAAATTGAGGGGGAGAAATGCCTTAATTCAGTGCCTGGTAGTTGGCAGAGAATTGGGAGCCAGGGAGAATCTAAACACATCACCCAGAAAGGAACAGTTTTTTTTTAGGATGGGGGGGGGGCGTTGGTAGTTTGGGACAAAGTATTTCAGGTTGTATATCCAAAGATGATCTGTAACTTCAAAATACCTGTAGTGTAAAATGCACACTTTTACTTACACACTGTAACAAAGTTTTTCAATGGATATCTGTAATGCTTGGGATGTTTATTGGTTAATATGCTTAAATTAATAAATAAAAGATTGGATTTTACTTCAATTTGGAAGTGTAGATCATCATGCAGAATGCTGTAATTTGAGCAAAGTAAATATGGGTGAGCTGGCTTAGTTGCCCATCCTAACTCTTATAAGTATTCCAGGGGCTCCCTCCACATCAGCAGGGCTTGAGGAATTGAGCACATTTTATTAACAAGAGGAGGGATGACTGGGCTCAGAGTATTAGGGAGTAACAGGTTAAGTCAGGGGTGTCAAACTCAACTTCATAGTGGGCCGCATCGGCATTATGATTGCCCTTAAAGTGGATGTAAACCCACTCTCATCCTTTCTAAACTACTACCATAGTGGTTATCTATAAGGATATACATGCCTCCTTGCATGTATCCTTGCCTGTCAAATGTCTCCCCTCTGTCTGTTATGAGACCCGAAAAACTGCAGATTCTGTGGGTGGGGTCTGTTGTCTGGAGCTTGGTGGGTAGAGCCGTGATGTCATTAGACTCCCTGCCCACCTCTACACTCCCCTTGTCAACATGCATTTTTTCCTGTGTATTTCTTACACTGAACTTCTGCTATGATCACTAACATCCAGTCAAAACCCAGAAAAGTCACCACAGTCATGCTGAGGTGTAGAGCAGCCAATCCTGGGAGAGCTGGAGAAGAAAGGAGGAGGGAATCTGAAGTACACAGAATGTCTCTCTCAGGCTGGAGCATGAGATATGTAAATCACTTGTCACTCACAGCAAGGGGCAAGAACTGACTACTATTTCTCTGTGTGTCAGTTTTTATCTTACTGAAAAACGATAAGAGGACTGCTCAGAGCTGGATTAACTGTTCGTGGAAAGACTGGGCACAGATGACATGAAATCCTATACTGTACAAGGTGCAAGCCTTCATTTAAAAAACAAATTTGGTTTACATCCACTTTAAGGAATATTTAGGGGTACAACTGTATCATATATGTGCAGTGTATACTGCAACTAGGCTCAGACTCCTTTAAGCCATGCCAAATGTTTAGTACAATGTAGCCATGCATCACATTATCCCTCCCCCTTTAGGTAATGGCTCTTTTTCATGTTGTAAAGTTGGGAGGTATGCTGCTAGTCTTACTATAGTCTTAATATATTTGGAGTGAGGTTTGTCACTACTGTGCTTCAAAGTGGAATTCTTCCTGAAAACTTTGGCATAAGGAAGTAAAACCCAGCCTCTACAAAGATGGCTGCTTCCACACACCGTGCAGAACAAGGCATGGTAAGTCAGTAATGGTAAGGACTAGCAATAAGAAAACCAAAGGCAATAAGGGCAACTAGACCTTGAAGGACACAGCTTCAAGAATGTAGTTCCTCCTTACCCCTTGGCACCAGGGGCCGCTGGCCCTTTAAGGAGTTTATGCCAGAGGACGGGTCTTATGGCCATGTGACTGCCATGATTGGCTGTCACTGTGGTCACATGAATGGAAAAGTTATGATCGCAAAGGGGTATCAGAAACTTTCCGGGAGCCGCTGGTCACTGTGCAGGGAGCACGCAGGGCGCCAAGAAGTTAAACTTGACATACTTCTACATTAAACAGACTGTAACTTTAGGGACAAAGTGTCAGAATCTCTTTAAAGTCTGCTGCCCCCTCCCGCCCTGTTATCAACCCTGTCTAAGCACCACCACCATCTGACACCGAGGGATTAATTTACTGAAAGCAAAGACTTTCGCTTTGTATGCACATTCTCCCTTAGTTTAGTAAATGTGATGAATTCACATGCAAAAAAAAAAAAAAGTATTTTTGCTTGCAGATGATGAAAAGTCAGCACCGCTTCCCCACATTCACTAAGCTAGGGGGAAAATGCCTTTATTTTATCAATACCAGAGTGTACACCAGTTTAGAACTGTAGTGCAGCAAGCAGTTGGGAAGATGAGTACACATGTGAGTTATTTACAAAAGGCAAATCCACTTTGCACTACAAGTGCAAACTACAAGTGCAAGGTGCACTTGAAATTGCGCTGAAAGTGTACTTGGAAGTGCAGTCGTTGTAAATCTGAGGGGTAGATCTGAAATGAGGGGAAGCTCTGCTGATTTTATCATCCAATCATGTGCAAGCCGAAATGCTGTTTTTATTGTCCTTGCATGTCCCCCTCGCATCTACAGCGACTGCACTTGTAGTTTGCACTTGTAGTGCAAAGTGGATTTGCCTTTTGTAAATAACCCCCATAGTTTGGGGGGACTTTAACCACTTAAGAACCACCCTATAGCAGATATTGGACACAGAACGGAGATCTGCCAATGTAAACAAGGTAGAGTTCACTTCTGACAGGGGGGAACTGATGGATTTTGTGTTCCTGCAAAACAGGGAATAAAATGCATCACTTGCCTTAGAAAAAGCACCTAACACAGTACACAAAAACACTGGCTAGGCACAGGTAACTTTTTGATCGCCCTAGATTAACCTCTTCCCAGCCAGTGTCATTAGTACAGTGACAGCACTGATCGCTGTATTTGTGTCACTGGTTCCCACAAAGTGTCTGCCTCAATATTGCAGTATATAAGTCACTGATCACCACCATTATTGATATAAAAAATAAAATTTGAATTCCAGTATATATGCCATAGTTTGTAGACGCTTTTACGTTTGCGCACATCAATCGATATACACTTATTAGGATTTAAAAAAAATATATATATAGCAGAATACATATTGGCCTAAATTTATGAAGAAATTAGAATTAAAAAAATAAACATTTATTGGATATGTTTTATAGCAGAAAGTAAAAAAGATTGTTTGTTTTTTGCTTTTTCTTTTCAAAATTGTCCCTCTTTTTTTGTTTATAGCGTAAAAAATTAAAAACCGCAGAGGTGATTGAATACCGCCAAAAGAAAGCTCTATTTGTGGGGAAAAAAAGGACATACATTTTATTTGGGTACAACATTATCAGTAAGACCAGCTTCACACTGGGGCAGTTTTCAGGTGCTTTAGCGCTAGAAATAGCCTTTGCTAAGCGCCTGAAAACCACCTCCCATTCAATCCAGTGTGTCCTTTCACACTGGGGCGGTGCGTTCCGAAAAGTTCTGCAAGCAGCATCTTTGGGGCGGGTTGGGAGCGATTGTATTTAGCGCTTCCAAAACGCCCTGCTCATTGGAATGAATGGGCAGTGCTTTCAAAGTGCCTTAAAAGCGATTTTAAAGCGCTGCAAAACTGGACTTTTTACCCCTTTTTTTGAAAAGCGCCACTTAAACAGCACTAAAGCGAGCAGCTATAAACATATGGCTTGATTAGCCAGTGTCAAGCCTCATCCAGATATCAAGGTGTGCTCCCTTGGAATTTGTTGTGAAGTCACAGATGACTAACCAGACCAAAGCAAAAAGGAGAAAATTTAAATATACTGTTTGAATATGTAGTTCATCCAGCATTTTGAAATGTCCATTACAATTTTTACATATTTATATAGCAATAAACTCTTGCGCAATCAATAATAATCCAAAGTGCTTACTTCTATTCCTATGCTGCTGCTTACGCCAATGTTTCTCAACTCCAGCCCTCAAGTACCCCAAACAGGTCCTGTTTTCAGGCTTTCCATTATTTTGCGCAGGTGGTTTGATCAGTTTCACTGCCTTAGTAATTACCACAGCCGTTTCATCTGAGGGAAGTCCTGAAAACATGACCCGTTTGGGGTATTTGAGGGCTGGAGTTGAGAAACATTGGCTTACACTACATTGTTCCACACACCTCCCATAAGGCACTTTGAAAGCACTGCCCATTCATTCCAATGAGCAGGGCGTTTTGGGAGCGCTAAATACAGCGCTCCCAACCCGCCCCAAAGATGCTGCTTGCAGCTGCCATAACCCCGGTATTTTCAAAAACGGGAAGTCCTCTTTCATATAAAAGTGGTATCCGCGGCCCCTCCCACCTGATTTCCCCTACAGGAAGCAGCTTGCGATTGAAGCACCCTAGCCAAGATGCTGCTCTGTGTATCCATTCAGACACGGAGCCACGTCTGGGCTTTATCCCTCCCCCTCTCTCATTGGCATAATAAATTTGATTTGACAGCAGTGGAAACTAATTGGGCCCCGCTACTGTTACAGCCAATGAGGAGAGTCCCGGACAGTCCAGTCTCTCGTGCAACAACATCTCTGGATTGAGATGGGGCTCAGGTAAGTATTAGGGGGCTTACTGCACACAAGTTTTTTTATCTTAATGCATAGAATGCAGTGGGGTAAAAAACCTGACTTTAGAACCACTTTAAGTCTTATAGGTGGAGATCACGGCCTTAACTGTAAGATATTCAGGCTTTGCTCTTGAACAGCTCCACTGTCCTGTTGCCTTTGTTTAAGATCATTGTCCTGCTACAATATAACTCTTGTTCAATTTAGTTTTAGCAAGCTGGAAAATGTTCTTTTGTAGTATTTCCTTAAACTTTGCACTATCCATTTTTCTTTCAGTTTTGACAAAATTCCAGGAGCCCATTCACAACAATAGCCATACAGCTGCTTTTCAGGAAAAAAATAAATACTCTGGCACATTTTTAAAGGACAGTGTTGTGCTTTACAAATGTGCTTTGTGCTTCCTTAAGCTAGCAAAAGCCCCATTTATTATAATGAAAGTAAAAAAGTGCTAGGAGCGGAAGGAATCACGTCACATGTATTTGACAGTTCATATTAATTATTATACAGGATTTGTATAATGTCAGCAGTTTGCACACCGCTTTACAAAATAGAGACAGAAGTAAACAACAATACAACATGACTACATAACAGAAAACTCCTCGCTGCACAGTTATACAGAACACAGGCCGGCACTGCATTCTAAGTTTTATGAATAAAATGAAAAATATGGGTACTGCTCTTTGTTTTAAATTGGCCTCTCAGTCCCTCTACCATATTTCAATATAGGTGAGCTGTGGCAGATATTTATCATCAGGGCTTTTGTCAGCTGGACCATGGTTTGGCCACCTCTGGCACTGCCCCTGTGTTCACTACTTTACTACTGTCACTTGTAAATGCAGAAACCCAGCTTCTGTGTTTACAAGTGACAGCGCACCTCTCCTCACTGTGTCTACCACAGAACTCCTCCCTGCCGCTGCACTCAGAGCAGGGACAAGGAAGTGGCAGCTGCAATGCTCCAGAGTGTTCATGAATTGGAGGGAGAGCATTGCACACTGAGCTGCAGCCTGTTGCCCAGATGACGACACCCCAGTGGGATGATCTCACTGCCGCTGCTTGCCAGTGGGGAAAGAAGGAGCAACAAATGAGTACCCTCAGTGCACTGTTAGAGTAAAACAAGCCACGGGAGCTGGGAGAGGTGCTTTTTACAGGCAGTGGAGGGAAGTGTGTGAACAAATGAGGGCTGTGGGGTGTAGATGTCAGAGTCGAGGAGAGGTGCAAATGTGAGATGTTTCTGGGGGATGCAGTGGAAGAGTGCTGCAGAGTTTAAGGGGGGGGGGTTGCAAAAATAAGCTGTGGAAGATGGGTGCAGATGTGAGCTTTGACAGGGTACACTCTGGCTAGAGGTGTGCTGTGGAAGAGAAGAAGTGTGTGTGGAGGTGAGCTGCAGTCAGGAAATGCAGAGACCAGTTGTGGACAGGAGGGAGGTGCAGAGGTGAGTTGTGGACAGGGTTGCAGAGATAAGCTGTGGACAAGGTTGCAGAGATAAGCTGTGGACAGTTGTGCATGAGACTGCAGAGTTGAGTTGTGGATGGGGGCGCAGAGCTGTAGAAAGACATGCTGGGTAGTGTAGAAGCAAAGTACAGATTAGGGATGTGGAGGTTGTGGACGGGAGATGTAGAGGTGAGTTGTAGATGTCCATGCAGAAGTTGAACTGTAGTTGGTGGGGTGTAGGGGTGAGCTTTGGACAGGGGTGCTGTGGTTGGCTTTAGATTGGGGTGCAGAGGTAATCCTTAGATAGGGTTGTAGAGATAAACTATGCCCTTTAAAGACCCTCCCACTATTGTGCAATTTGGTCACACCGACCCGATGATGTGGCCTGCACAATGTGCCACACTGCCTTCCTCCCTCACATGGTGGTGGGGGGGGGATGGGATAGGCGAGTTCCTGTACCTATTGTGACAAAAAAAGCCCTGGCATACATACTATATTGTCCTGAACTGTGGACAGTAAGCTATATTTTGGTCTTGTTTTTACATCTGTTTAAAAAAAAAAAAAAAAAAAAAAAAAAAGCCATTTTAGCAATGTATTCCAACACATTCCGCTTTAAAAGTAACCCCCAATAATTTTTTCTTACTGTTTGGCAGCCATTTTAAAAATGCTTCTTCTTGGGATAAGCCAGTGCCATTTTAAGTATTGTCTTCTGAATCAGTCTTGCAATTTACATTCGCCCTCTCAGGGCTGGGCTCCTGCTACAGTACTTAACGAGCAGCTCTTTTCTTTCAGAAGCTGCTCAGCTGTCGTTTAATTACCAGCCACTCGTTACCATAGTGACTCACCTGGTTACAATTTAACTGCCTCATTAGTCCAGCCTACAGCCAGCCCCTTTTTGAGCAGCTTAAGCACCTTGGCCCAACTCCTCCTTGACCTTGCGTGGTCCATGATCTCTTAGTGAGTTCTTTCCTGTGTCTGACTTGGCTTGGTTAATTTCCCTTCCGATTGCTGTTCCTGATTTTTGCTCCTGACTATGCTGACTTCTGATTTCCTGGCCCTGGCTTGTCTGATTAGCCACTTTGGCATTCAAACCCTGGCTTCTGTTTTTTTACTGCTTTCCTTAACTGTTATTTTTGTAATTTCATTAAATGTGTTAACTGCTCTTTTCATCTCCATCTGGTTTTTGGGTCCTAACACCCCCTTTCTGCTAGTCTGATCTGTAACCAGCGCATTGGGTTCTTAGCCAATCCTCCTAGTTCTGGGATCACTATGGTTCATCCCTGCTGCAGTGTACCGTGATGTCCCGATGTTTACACCCCCTGTGACGTGTAAGGTCACATGGGGTATATCAGGAAATATGTGGCATACATCTTTATGGACTGGCGGCACAAAAAGCATGCCCTGAATCAGGTTAAAGATGTGTCGGTGATGTCATCAAAAGCAATGGATCAGTTAACAAGAAAACAAAGCAAATAAAATTACATTTACATACAGCGATTTTAGCTGTTTGTAGTGATAATTGGTATTGGCAAAACTGTTAGGGGAGAGTTTACTACCACTTAAAATACATTATTTTTTTTATTTATTTTTTACAAGCTTATTCTTACCTGGGAAACTTTGAGTCAATAGCTTATCCTGTGTTATCTATCTGGGCCAGTGCTGTGCACATTTTTTGATATGACTGATGCAAACGTATGCCATTCCTATTGTCACCTGCTAACTAAATTCTGCTGTTCCTTTAACCACTTTAGCCCTGAAAGATTTTAGCCCCTTAATGACCAGAGCACTTTCTACAATTTGGCACTGTGTCGTTTTAACTGACAATTACGCGGTCATGCAATGCTGTACCCAAACTAAATTTGCATCATTTTTTTCCCCACAAATAGAGCTTTCTTTTGGTGGTATTTTATCACCTCTGCGGTTTTTATTTTTTGCACTTTAAAAAAAAAAAGAGCGACAATTTTGAAAAAAAAAAATATATTTTTTACTTTTTGCTGTAATAAATACCCCCAAAAATGTTTTTAAAAATTACATTTCTTCATCAGTTTAGGCCAATATGTATTCTTCTACATATTTTGGGTAAAAAAATAAACGTATATTGATTGGTTTTTCGCAAAAGTTATAGCGTCTCCAAACTATGGGAAAGATTTATGGCATTTTTATTATTATTATTTTTTTTACAAGTAATGGCGGTGAGCTGCGTTTTTTAGTGGTATTGCGACGGACAGATCAGAGACTTTTGACACTGCTATAAATATGCACTGATTACTGTATAAATGTCACTAGCAGGGAAGGGGTTAAGTGTGTGTTCCCTCACTGTGTTCTGTGTGGGGAGGGGAGTGACTAGGAGAGATGACAGATCACTGTTTCTACTTTGTAGAAACACACAATCTGTCTTCTTTCCTCTGAGAGCACAGGGATTTGTGTGTTTACACACACAAATCCCCACGCTGGCCACGCGCATCGGGTTTCCCGCTGTGCTGCGCGCGCGCCCTCTGGTGGCTATCCTGGGCCAAGCGGTATATATACAGGATTTCGCAGAGGAGAGCCATTCTGACGCAGTTTATCTGCGTGAGCCGGTCTTGAACCAGTTAAAATGATTGCTGGCCTTTCAGAAGTCATCTGGTTTGGACTTTCGAGAAACAAAATTGTTTCTGAATAGTAAGGAGCCTTCTCCTCCTGATAGTGTGCTTTTTGTTTTTGACAGCTGACTTTTACTTTTTTTAACTTGATGCACACTGGGCTTAAAAAATGTCTGTTCTCTTGGGAGTAAAAAATCCTCATATATAGCATTTTTTCTCTAGATGAGTTTAGAAGAGTTTTAAGTTGTTTTTTTTTTTTTTGCCGGTAAGCTCCATTTAGAAACACAAACCAGAAGGTTTTTTCTTCCTGCTTCTAAACATTGAGCTCAAAATATGCCTGTAATTGTCATCATGTGCATGGACACATAGGATAACATTGAGTAATTTCTACAGGCAGAACACAAAACTCCTGTAGAAGCAATGTTTTTTAAGCCAGTGTTGATGGAGCCTAAAGAACCCAAAAACCCAAACTTTCTTTTAATGTTTTAAATGGGGGGCTGCTGAAGCCCCTACAAAGTACTTATTGTCTTTAACCCTGTGGGGTAGAGTTGCTGTCTCTACTAGGAAAAATGTAAGGAATATCTACAATTGTCATTAGAGTAGCAGATGAGGGGAATTTCTTCAGCAGGGAGATCTGATGACAGAGTGAGTTTGTACTCGCCGTCTTTTTGTTGTGTCTCTAATGCCGCATACAGACGATCGGAAATTCCAACAAGAAAAGTTTGATGTGAGTTTTTGGTCGGAAATTCCGACGTGTGCAGGCTCCATCAGACTTTTTCTGTTGGAATTTCCGACAGCAAAAATTTGAAATCTGGGTCTCAATTTTTCCAACAAGAAAAGTTCTTGTCGGAAATTCCGATCGTCTGTATGCAATTCCGACACGCAAAAAAAAACACGCATGCTCTGAATCAATTCAACGCATTCTCGGAATCAATTCGACGCATTCTCAGAATCATTGAACTTAATTTTTCTCGGCTCGCTGTGGTGTTGTACGTCACCGTGTTCTTGATGGTCGGAATTTTGTTTGACCGTGTGCAACACAAGTTTGAGCCAACATTCCGTCGGAAAAAAATCCACGGTTTTCTTGTCGGAATTTCCGATCGTGTGTACGCGGCATAAGACTGAGAGTAATATTTAATCTTTACTATGAGACGCATAAAATCCCTGACAGGGGTTTTACCATTTTCCTATTCTATCCAGAAAAAAACAAAAAAAAAAGTTTGCTTTAGGTATTCTTTAACTGTGAGGGTTTTATACAGAAAACATGGTAGCTATTTTTATTTACTGATATGTGATTTCAGTTTTGTTTGACCACTTCGTAATTTATTTTATTTCCCCTGGAATCTCTATTGGTGAGATCTTTGTGCTTCCCAACTCTGCGCACCTGCTGAGGCCGATATATATCTACACTTTCTGCTGTATTTCTGTTATGGGGAATAGAATAAAGAGATGCAGAAACACCCAAAACTCTCAGGTGTATAGGAAGAGAAAACAGATCTTTCCACTGTGGTATACGAGAAATATTAGAAGTCATGCACAGATGGAGCCAACCAGGCTCGTATAACTAAATTACTATTTTTGTGTAGACTATCCCTCTAATTTTTTTAAAAACCGAATGCGATATCATATCAAAACAACACTTTTTTCACTGCTTTAAAATAAAATTATATAATAGCAACGCTGAGGATAAATTAGCTTGAAAAAAAATAATAATAATTGGAGGGTGTTTTTTTTTTTGGGGAGGTGGGAGGGGGGGGGTGGATGGTAGCTACATTTATTTAGCTTTAGTGTTCTTTCCATTTCTGTATTTTCCTTCTTTGCATTTGATCAAGAGGCTATTGATGGACCATTTTATGGCAGGTCTAAGAACTGGTCCAGGATGGTTCAAGTTTTCATATCACTTAGGAGCAATTTAAAGACCATTGCATCCACCAAATCCACCTACATTTTGTTTCCCCATTGACTTCAATGCATTAAATACACTATATTGTCTAAAGTATTGGGACGTCTGCCTTTACATGCACATGAACTTTAATGTTATCCCAGTCTTGGTCAATATTGAGTTGGCCCACCCTTTGCATCTATAACAACAGCTTTAACTCTTCTGGGAAGGCTGTTCCCAAGGTTTAGGAGTGTGTCTATGGGAATTATGCATATAACAGTGCAGTGCAATTCATAGATAAACCATATGCATATAAACATAAAAATAATTCTCTCATTAGTCGCTTAACCATATGTGCTATAAGTGGCCTTATCACCACAGTGTACTAAACACACGTGACTGTAAACATCTTCAAAGACTTGTAAAGCTTATTGTTTTTTCTACTACAGTGAACCAATAAAAAAAAAAAATATATATACCATTATTATTTGTCACTAACAGAGGAATTTTAATCAAGTTCGGAATTCATACCGCTGGGGGGCTAAGACCTACGTTTCATATATCCAAAACGACTCCTTTGCTCAGTTGTCTAATAAAGTTTCACGCTTTGCAGTGTCTTTCCACCTTCTTTATTCCCCAAAATTTAAGGCCTGTATGGTATCTTGTGTACCTCCCTTATATGTTTAGGTATACTGTGCTCTTTCTTACCTACCTTAATATTATTCATGTGTTCTCTGACTCGCACAGAGGGCACTATGGTTCTCCCCCTTTTTTATTTCCTGATACTCTTTGTGGCTGATGAGTAAAAGTTCACTAGAACCACACATAACTGGATCCAGGAGAAGGAGGAGAGATACGGAGACATCCAGAGGATGAGACTCTGTAGTGGAGTCTGATGCAAGTGGTGAGTGGGCAATTCATATAGAAGTGGAGCTTCACTGAACACAGCCTTTGAAGATTTTTACAGTCACGTGTGTTTAGTACACTGTGGTTCTAGGAAACTTGTAGCACATATAGTCAAGCGACTAATGAGACACTTTTATTTTTGTTTATTTCGATTTTTATATGCATATGGTTTATGTATGAATTGCGTTGCACTGTTATATGTATAATTTACAGTGGGGATCGAAAGTTTGGGCACCCCAGGTAAAAATGTGTATTAATGTGCATAAAGAAGCCAAGGAAAGATGGAAAAATCTCCAAATGGGATCACATTACAGATAAGAAATTCTTATAATATGTCAAAAAAAGTTAGATTTTATTTCCATCATTTACAGAAAGCAAAAAAATGGCATCTGCAAAAGTTTGGGCACCCTGCAGAATTTATAGCATGCACTGCCCCCTTTGCAAAGCTGAGACCTGCCAGTGTCTTGGATTGTTCTCAATCATCGTCTGGGAAGACCAGTTGATGTCAATATCAAAGGTTTTAAATGGCCAGACTCATCTGACCTTGCCCCAACAATCAGCACCATGGGTTCTTCTAAGCCAGGGGTCTCAAACTGGTGGCCCTCCAGCTGTGGCAAAACTACAAGTCCCATCATGCCTCTGCCTGTGGGAGGCATGCTTGTAACTGTCAGCCTTGCAATGCCTCATGGGACTTGTAGTTTCACAACAGCTGGAGGGCCGCCAGTTTGAGACCCCTGTTCTAAGCAGTTGTCTAGAAAACTGAAACTGAAAATAGTTGACGCTCACAAAGCTGGAGAAGGCTATAAGAAGATAGCAAAGCGTTTTCAGATGTCAATATCCTCTGTTCGGAATGTAATTAAGAAATGGCA
Source organism: Rana muscosa (assembly GCA_029206835.1). Classification (NCBI taxonomy): domain Eukaryota; kingdom Metazoa; phylum Chordata; class Amphibia; order Anura; family Ranidae; genus Rana; species Rana muscosa. The sequence goes on from CM055116.1 coordinate 1,016,839,033, forward strand.
GTCATCAGGAACAGTGGAAGTTAAAGCAAGATCTGGAAGACCAAGAAAAATATCAGACAGAACAGCTCGCAGGATTGTGAGAAAAGCAATTCAAAACCCACGTTTGACTGCACGATCCCTCCAGAAAGATCTGGCAGACACTGGAGTTGTGGTACACTATTCCACTATAAAGAGATACTTGTACAAATATGGTCTTCATGGAAGAGTCATCAGAAGAAAACCTCTTCTACGTCCTCACCACAAAAATCAGCGTTTGAACTTTGCAAATGAACATATAGACAAGCCTGAGGTATTTTGGAAACAAGTTCTGTGGACCGATGAGGTTAAAATATAACTTTTTGGCCAGAATGAGCAAATGTACGTTTGGAGAAGAAAGGGCACAGAATTTAATGAAAAGAACCTCTGTCCAACTGTTAAGCATGGGGGTGGATCAATCATGCTTTGGGGTTGTATTGCAGCCAGTGGCACAGGGAACATTTCACGAGTAGAATAAAAAATGGATTCAATAAAATTTCAGCAAATTTTGGATGGTAACTTGATGCCATCTGTGAAAAAGCTGAAATTAAAGAGAGGATGGCTTCTACAAATGGATAATGATCCTAAACACACCTCAAAATCCATGGGGGGTTACATCAAGAGGCGTAAACTAAAGGTTTTGCCATGGCCTTCACAATCTCCTGACCTCAACATTATTGAAAACCTATGGATAGACCTTAAAAGAGCAGTGCGTGACAGACAGCCCAGAAATCTCAAAGAACTGGAAGACTTTTGTAAGGAAGAATGGGCAAAGATACCTCAAACAAGAACTGAAAGACTCTTGGCTGGCTACAAAAAGCGTTTACAAGCTGTGATACTTGCCAAAGGGGGCAGTACAAGATATTAACTCTGCAGGGTGCCCAAACTTTTGCAGACGCCATTTTTTTGTTTTCTGTAGTTTTGAAAGTGTAAATGATTGAAATAAAATCTAACTTTTTTGACATATTATAAGAATGTCTAATCTGTAATTTGATGCCATTTTGAGATTTTTCCATCTTTCCTTGGATTCGTTATGCACATTAATACACATTTTTACCTGGGGTGTATGTCGTGAAAACACCTAAAAGTGCAAGCCGCATTTTGGTTGTTTTTTTTGGGACTAGTCACTTATTTGTTCAATTTATTATACTTTGGTTGTTCAGTTACACATTTATTTGTTATTGCAGGAGTAGTTGCCCTGATTGTGTTACACTGAATTGGGAATGTTTGACCATTCTTCCAGAAGCTCATTTGTGAGGTCAGGCACTGATGTTGGACGAGAAGGCCTGGTTGGCAGTCTCCGCTCTAATTTATCCCAAAGGTGTTCTATTGGGTTGAAGTCAGGACTCTTTGCAGGCCAGTCAAGTTCCTCCACCACAAACTCGCTCATCCATGTCTTTATGGACCTTTCTTTGTGCACTGGTGTGCTGTCATGTAGGAACAGAAAGGGGCGATCCCCAAACTGTTCCCACAAAGTTGGGAGCATGAAATTGTCCAAATTGTCTTGGTATGCTAACACCTTAAGAGTTCCCTTCACTGGAATTAAGGAGCCAAGCCCAACCCCTAAAAACAACCACACACCAAAATAATCCCCCCCCACCAAGTGATTTGGACAGTCCGTAAAGACATGGATGAGGATATATATATATATATATATATATATATATATATATATAGATAGATAGATAGATAGATAGATAGATAGATAGATATGAAGAGAGAAGGGAAATAGAGTTTGTGTTGAGAATAATCATAAAATCTTCTGAACAAGCCTTTCCACTTGTTTGTCCTGCATAGTCTAATAGATCATAGAAACAGACATCTAAGATGGTGTTACAGTTTTTAACAAATTTCAGCATAGAGTGGTGCCGTGAGAGATAGCAGCTGATGCTTTACTAAAACTGAGAGCACTTAGTATCTGCTTGCCATCAGATCCAATCACTCTTGTGTGGATTTTTTGTAGCATAATGGATGAATTAAATATGTATTTTAATGTACTCGGGTCTGTCTCTTCTGCTCTATGATAATTAACTGTGACATTTCCTCTCACTATAAATTCACTCTGTTCTTAATTTAAGATGCACCTCCAAACACTGACGAAATTTGTTTTAATAAGTTGTACTGTCTACATAAAAAAGAAATCATAAACAATAAATGTTGCATGCTTTTGAGTTCTGATTTTTAATCCATCTCAAAGTTCTGTAGCTAACTTTCTGGAAACTTGTAGAACGCACACTCTTCTGTGCATATACAGTAAGTTTTGTGCAAAACCCTTCAACAGGGTTCTCATTTTTGGCCCCATAAGGGAAGAAGACCATTTTGTTTTTCAGTTTAGAAAACTGGTTCTCTAAGCCCTGGTTTACACTGGTGCGATTTGACATGCGATTTGACATGTCAAATCGCATGTCAAATCGGCGAAATTTGCCGCAAATTGCGGCCAATGGCACCATCCTAATCGGTGCGACGTCGCATCTGCGGCGCTGCACCGATTACAAAAAGTAGTTTTTGTACTACTTTTTGCGATTTCAGACGCGATTTACATTGACATCTGTTTCAGATGTCTTTGAAATCGCGGCCGAAATTGGAACTGCCAGCGGGAGTGAAATTGTGCGAGTTCAGCTGAACTCGCAGGCTTCACTCCCGCAGCCCCAGTGTGAACGTGGGCTAATCATTAGTTTTGTGTAACTGCCAAGCTCACAGTGCACCTGTGTTACATAATCTTACCAAGCAATAAAAGATTTCTAAAACAAACTATCCTAACTTATTTAGCTGCATGTACTGTGAAGTAAATAAGCCCTAAAGATCACATAAACCCTAGTCAAGTTTTAATTGGTTTCTAACAGTTTAGATACACCTATTTTGTGTCTAGATTAGAGAGGCTGGCAGAAAGCCAGGATTCTGCTCCCCATGGAAAGTTAGGGAGAGAAGCTGTTTTTTCAATAACTCTGTTGTGAATTTTGAAGATTAATTTCTCCACAATGCCTAAAGCTACAGAGGTAAAAAAAAAGTATGTTTTAAAGTGATTTTATGCCTTGTTCTGAATATGTAAATAAATTAGGCCGATTTATTTTTGCACAGTAACTCACACACAATAATGTGCTTTGTTGTTATAGCAGCCCATCTATTTTGAAAGGAAATTACTCCCAGATGTGGCTTCTTTGTCATCTTATTATCCACAAGTTTAAAATTTGACTGGATAAATAGTAAACCGTTAAGCCTAAATGACAAATGTGTGTTTTTAGGCAACATGTCATTTTTTTCTTTTTTAAAACAGCCGCCACCAACAGTTACCTCTGCTTTCCAAACCTCAGTGTTGCAGCAGTAGGTACATGTTTTGTGTTCTCAGGACAAAGACTCCTTTTAACACCCTTTTTGTGTTGCCTATAGATGTTGACAACAGACATCTTGCAGTTTGTTACTCTTACTTTGTCTGTTCAATGAAATGTAAGTAAACGTTCCCATAGATATTAAACATCAAAGCAGTTTGGGAATATATTAGATGATAGTTGTACCATGAGGCTCAGCTGACTGAAATGCGTGTAATGAGGACAGCCCCTGTGCAAAAATTGATAATGATCTGCAATGAGGAATAAACTAGAACAGCCATCGGTATTGCTCCTTACTGGTCAGAGTGGTGAATAATGAATTTTGATCGTTCACTGCAGTTAAGCAATCAGTTGAAGGTGGATGTCTAAAAAAGACATCCAGGTGGGGTATCATCTACCCATCCCCAAAAATGTGCAGATGGAGGGACTTTTTGTTTTACTCATCTGACAATACTTAAAGTACTGTGTTAATTAGGAACACCAGTTTGTGTTGTGCCTCTGCCCCCACATTCTGTTGTACCATTCACAAAGCATTGCACAGGAATGATGTTGCTGCTGTACTTTGTGAATGGCACAGCAGAGGGAGGGGTGGAGTCACATCACCAGAAATGGTGCCCATAAAAGACACTGTTCCAATGCAGCACGAAGGTAGAAAGGTGTCTGTACATCTTAAAATCACGCCCCCTAGTGTTTAACCTCTTCCCTGCCAGTGTCATTTATGCAGTAATCAGTGGCTATTTATAGCACTGATTGCTGTATAAATGTCAATGGTCCCAAAATAGTGTCAAAAGTGTCCGATGTGTCCACCATAATGTCGCAGTCTCGATAAAAATCGCAGATCACCGCCATTATTAGTAAAAAAAAAATATTAATAAAAATGCCATAAATCTATCCCCTATTTTGTAGACGCTATAACTTTTGCGAAAACCAATCAATATACGCTTATTGCGTTTTTTTTTGTTTTTTTTACCAAAAATATGTAGAAGAATATGTATCGGCCTAAACTGTGGAATTTTTTTTTTTTTATATATATTTTTGGGGATATTTATCAGAGTAAAAAGTAAAGAATATTGCTTTTTTTTTGAAAATTCACGCTTATAGCGCAAAAATTAAAAACCGCAGAGGTGATCAAATACCACCAAAAGAAAGCTCTATTTGTGGGAAAAAAAGAACGTCAATTTTGTTTGGGTGTAACGTTGCACTACCGCGCAATTGTCAGCTAAAGCGACGCAGTGCCGAATCGCAATAAATGCTCTGGTCAGGAAGGGGGTAAATTCTTTCGGGGCTGAAGTGGTTAAGTAAAAAAAAAAATCTATAAAAAAAAAAAAAACTTTTTAATGGTATGACCCTTCAGCAAGTGTTTCACGTATAGAATAAATAAAATCAAGTTCTGTATTGGCACATAAGAGTTAAAATTATCAATTAAAAAACATCATACTTGGCTGTAATGACAGCATTTGCACTTTAGTGAGTCTTGCCCTCCCTATCCACCATTAGTCCAATCCCTGCTCTTCACCACTGCACTGATGTTTGAATTTGTTACACTGGGGTTGATTTACTAAAACTGGAGAGTGTAAAAGTTGGTACAGGTCTGCATAGAAACAAATCAGTTTCCAGATTTTTTGCCAAAGCTTAATTGAACAAGCTAAAGTTAGAACATCCAACTCCTGATGAAGCTTTGATGCGAAACTTGTCAGGTATGAGGCATTTCTTCATCAAGCTACCAGTTTACTTTTATTGTCATTGGGTTACCATCATCATAGTCCTTATTTATGTGCTGCATTTCTCGCAGCCTTTCTCAACCTTTTCAATACAGAGGAACCCTTGAAGTACAGTTCGCAAAAAACATCAGTGGTGTCAGTGGAAATTTAACTTATCGAAAGAACTCCTAGCAACTTCTGAAGGAACCCCTGTGATTTTCTTTACTTTAACAATGATAACAATTCAGAGAAGTTATGTTGAAGAGAATACATTTTGTATTGTCCTGTTTCATGTTAGTGCTAGGGAACCTGCCTGTTGACTATAGTCCAGTTACCCATTGCTGTCTCTTGTGTGACTTGCCTGATCAACTAAAGGAGATATGCACATGTACGATTTAGTTTGCTCAAGAACTATCTGCCATAACCAATTGCCATTTTTTTTAAGTTTATGTAAAACCCCCCAAAAAAATTATATTCTGGATGAAGTGTTAAAGAGTCGAACCTCTTTCAGGTTTTCATTGTTGTCTGTGTCATTGCTTGAGAGATTTACCCCTACTATTGATCCTAATGACCATTGTCTATAGTACCACAAGTGATATAGACTCCAACATTTTGGAGTTGTTACAAGAACAGGAGTTTAGGCATAAACGTTTTGGTGGGTAAACCTATTATGGTGGCAGCTCCCTAAAAGGTGATACACATTTGCTTCAAAGAGATCTATTATTTCCATTGTGCCTTTGGAACACGAAATGAAGGGAGATCTGTCTGATGGTATACAGACAGAAAAAATTGAATCACCCTTTGTTCCATCCAAAACTAAGAAGAATAAAGAACATTTTAAATAAAATGTTCGGTTTTATCACTTTTCATCATTTGTTGCATGTCAGTGCTACTGATCTCCTGAAGCCTCATTGCAGTCACCTCCTGTGTGCATCCTCTCCAGCTGTGGCTACGGGTCATTTCTCAGGGCAAGATTCCCAATGGTGACAACAGTGGTGCATGCTTATGTAATGTTTGCTGAATTGGTCACCTGTAGTCTCCACAGAAAGTTTGTGACAGGGTTACAATGAAGGAGTGCAAGTGGGAGACAGGGATCAACAGGAAATGCCTGAACAATGACCTTTACAGCAATGAACGCAACAGATATGAAGATATTAACATTACCTAATTACTTTTAAATGTTAAGACTCCATTCACACAGGGGCAACACGACTTCCAGCGCGACTTTGGGAGGCAACTTGGACACGACTTGAGTATGAATCACAGCGCAACCTGGAGCTACTTACAAGGCAACTTCAAGTTGCCTCCAGGACAGGAGAAATTCCAGTGGCCAATCAAACAAGAATCAGCTCTGTGGGAGGAAGGGGGAGGGATGTGTTTGCCTGAGAAATGTATGTTTTCTTCCTGGAAAGTTGCTTCTGTTAAGACAGGGGATCCGACTTCTGAGCGACTTCCATTGAAATCAATGGGTACAGGTTGCCTAGCAGTCGCCTAGAAGTCGGATTGAAGTAGTACAGGAACCTTTTTTGAAGTCGGAGCGACTGCAGTAGTGTGCATTAAGACGGCTCCATTTACTTACATTGATTTTCTTATGCAGCGCGACTTGGGGTGACTTGAAGTCGGATTCAAAGTTGCCCCTGTGTGAATGGGCTCTAAAGCTTAAATGTGATTTAGTGTTTGGGTTTTATTCACCTTAACATTACTGGGGCCCCTTAAGAGGACAAGGCTCCACAAACACAGTCTAAGATTATCATGAAATTGCATTACTTCGAATGAGTGCAAATGTAATCTACTTTGGCAATCCTCAGAATAGCCAGAGGTGCTACTTAACATTTTTACAAAATCCCCAACTTCACGGAAATAAGCTCATGTATACTTTATAAATTTAACCATCAGACAGATGGAAAAATCACTGTGCTAAATAAATGGCTGGCTGCAGAAACGTATTCCACAGCTAATGTCATTGTTACACTAGTGAATCAAAGTAGGGCAGACATAATATCATTTTCTAGCTATATTACAAAAATAAATACCTGGCAAGTTGAGTGAATGTGTTGTGAAGACGGGCACTGTCACATGACGCCTAGCTACGTGTATCACAAGTTATCAGGCTGTTATTACACTCATGATGGAAGCACGTCTAAAAACAGCTACAATATAAATCTTAGATTGAAGATTGTGTCACAGCTAGAATAAAATCATAGTTTCTGTAAATGCTGCATGTTCCATGGATGGCAAGTCTTTTCTAGAGTAACACAACCTGCAATATCGCTTAAAGTGTTTCATTGTTTTATATTCTATTGTGCCTTTGCATGTTTTTGATAGCACCCCAGATGATATTGTAAATGTTTTGCATTACCCCTGCTTGGTGGTTATAGAACAGCCTGATATTGTAATTTAATGTTATTAAAATTACCTTTCCTTTTTCAACCTGCAGCTCTATAATTTTTTGTAAAAGGCAATGCAGTATGGCTACCTGGAGGTGTTCTGTACACATATGGCCCTATCTATCGCCCCCCAGAAATGTAATTTCCTGCTTGTGTGATCGGCTTACTGGTTTTTGCAGAACTTTGCACTAAGATACAAGTCAGATTTTTGTAATTTCCTGCAACAAAAATTAAATTTTTGGTAAGATACTCCCAAAGGGAAATCACGTCTAAAGGGATGCAGACCCTGACAATTTCCTCAGGTTTCTCACCCTGCATGTGCAGCAGCTGATTGATAATTATAAAATCATTCCCATATAGATTTACTCACTACACAAACACAGACAGACACACAGCTATTTCTTTAGAACAACAAAGGTTAGAATCTGCAACAAAGTTTGTTAAAATCCCTGCAATGTACATAGATTACCCAGAGGGGAATGTTTTTTTTCTCAACAAAAGTGGAGTTACTATTTAATGAGAAAGCCATAGACCTCATTATTCCAATCTAGTTAGATTTTTCATTTAATGGCATACAGTGTTTTCCAAAGTGGTTATGATGAACATGGGGTTCATGTCCCAATAAACATTGGAAATTTCATCTAAAATAGATCTAAATCTTAACTGGATGACATTTAATTAGCTAAAGCACTGTGTAACCTACACAATTGCCATTTCTTCATAAAATGTAATTTTTACCTTTTTTCATCTTCATGCTCATAACATTCTATAGCTTCTTTCAGCCTCTAACTGTTTACATGTCATTGGTCTAATGGTGTCTTCACATAACATCTCTGGACAAGCTTCATGGTAGTGACAACAGTGGACTGTGCCAATGCAATGTGTGTTGGCATGGCTTCATGTAGTCTCACTAACAGGATGGGAGACATTTGTCACCCTACAACCGAAAGTTGGGGAAAAAGAAGAAATGCCTGCACATCCAAAGTTTCCAAAAGTGCCTTTTATTGCAGACAGTCAAAATACACCAGGGACACCAGGTGTTGGTCACGTAGGTGCGTTTCACACATTTGATCTGTGCTTAATCGTAATGATTAAGCACAGATCTGATGTGTGAAACGTGTCTACGTGACTAACACCTGGTGTGCCTTGTGTATTTTGACCGTCTGCAATAAAAGGCACTTTTGGAAACTTTGGATGTGCAGCCATTTCTTCTTTTTCTCAAGTTTTTACTGAGGTGGGCCAGGGCTAGCACTCCTACTTGGTTCCAATCAAGGTATTGCACACACCTGGAGCAGTAGATTCCTCTTTTTTTGACTACAACCGAAAGGGCCTAAACAGGGACCTTCGTGGCATTATCATCAGGGGTAATTGTATTACAAACTGCATATTTCAAAAGACTGAAAACAACTTTTGAAGCTAGGAAAAAATCAATGGTTGGTGTTGCGCTCCCTAAAATGAACTACAAATAGTATTTTAGGGAGCGCAACACCAACCATTGATTTTTTCCTACATTCTTATATGGCCGAGTGTTTGACCCTCACGGTGTCTGCAGCACCCTCAGCTTTAAGTTACTCCCCCATAGTAGCGTAGGAATACCCATTATACAACTTTTGAAGCTACATTATCACGGTAAAGCTTGAATGAGATTTTAGTCATTGGGTTTAGATCTACTTTAACATTGTTCATAAGTCTCTTGTCTATATCAGCAGATCCAGAAGGGTAATAGACGTAAAATGGGAAAATATAAAAATCAATGTAATGTCAAACCATCCACATTAACACTATGGGCTGAGAACAGCCTAGACAAGCTCTTGGGTTTAAAACAAATCAGCAACCCATCTGTTTAGTATTTCATGACAAAGTTTTGCTTTATTTAACAGAATGGTTAATTTAATTAGCCGGGAGTTTTGATTCCCCATTCATGTTGCAGTTAGAAGTTCAACAGCTGTGAAAAAAAAAGTTTGTTTGGCACGTTAGATCATCTAATAAAACAATTACAACTTAAATGCCTTTTACCAGCTGCATCTAGTGGCATTGCCCTTGAGCACAATAGCAAATGCAACCAAAGAGAGTGGCCAATATTTTTACTTTAAAATATCCATGCCTACAGTAATTATTGTGAGAGAAAAAAAAAAACGTTCTGCTAAGCAGATAAACATTAGTAGTTAAATTTTTTCATCACTTGGTTAAGCTTAAGCAGTTATCGTCCTCTCTCAAAAATTTCTGTCATTGCCAAGAATATATCTTGATTTCCCCATCTCAGAATAGCCAAAGGGTATTGGATTTTGGCCAGGTTTCAATTATCAGTCTGGTCCTGCTTGTTAGATTGTACTTTGCAATTGATTAAAGTGCGTTCTCAGTTTTATTTTTTATTTTGAGTTTCAGTTTTTCCAAAACATCCAATGGAGAAATACTTACAGAGCAACAAGAATAAGCAGATAATAGCAAACAAATAACTCTTGTAACCTTAATATCGCACACAGCTTGATACATTCACTTTGGATCACAGAAGAGCTGATTGGTTCTTGTAACACATCAAACCTTGACTTTTTTTCAGCAAGACTTTGAAGGACATGATAAGAAAATAATGTTGAGATGTAACTTAGATTATGTTTTGCTTAAGAAAAAGAATATCCCTTTCCACCATCATAATAGAAATGTAATTGTTTTCTGTATGGGTTGTCAAAAATCAATATTAGATTTGTCTCGGCAGATAACCCACCTAGACAAAACATTTTTCCAGATTTAAGTTGGGAATTATAAAACATAGCTGTATGATACTTGGGGTGGCCCACTCTGTGTTTACTCGCTATGTGTTTTATAACTTTTTAAAGTTTCTTTTGTATCACAAAGTAGTAATACTTTATTGTGTTAATATAGACTGGGAGAAGATATTGCCTTTTGCCAATGTAAAGGTGACCATACGTATAGATTATATATGCAAAAGGACAATTTAGAATTATTTAATTGGTTTACGTATGGACTAACCCATCTAGCGTGGGATGGAAGTGCTGATCTTACAGTACCATCATTAAGGCTGGTAAACATTTAGGTGGTAAACATTTTTTTTTTGTCTTACTTATATTAACTAAATCATGCAAATTGACAAAAAATTGTAAATTTATTAACCAAAAGGTCAGGTACTGTTTACATGTTTAACCAGTCAAATGACGGCGGGCGGAAGACTCTCTCGTTCTGACCGGACGTCATATGACGTTGCGGCTTTAAAAGCAGCTAGGGGGCGCGCACGAGCAGCGTCACTGGGGACCCGATGCGCGTGCCCGGCGGCCGCAATGGCCGCCAGGCACCCGCGATTGCCCAGTAACAGAGTAGGACCGTGGATCTGTGTGTGTAAACACACAGATCCACGTCCTGTCAGGGAGAGGAGACCGATGGTGTGTCCCTTGTACATAGGGACAACCATCGGTCACCTCCCCCAGTCAGTCCCCTCCCCCCACAGTAAGAATCGCTTCCAGGGAATACATTTAACCCCTTCCTCGCCCCCTAGTGTTAACCCCTTCCCTGCCAGTCACATTTATACAGTAATCAATGCATTTTTATAGCAGGGATCGCTGTATAAATGTGAATGGTCCCAAAAATGTGTCAAAAGTGTCCGATGAGTCTGCCGCAATATCGCAGTCACAATAAAAATCGCAGATCGCCGCCATTACTAGTAAAAAAAAATGCTATAAATCTATCCCCTATTTTGTATCTGCTATAACTTTTGCGCAAACCAATCAATATACGCTTATTGCGATTTTTGTTTTACCAAAAATATGTAGAAGAATACATATTGGCCTAAACTGAGGAAAATTAAAAAATAAAATAAAAATTATGGATATTTATTATAGCAAACCGTAAAAAATATTGTGTTTTTTTTTTTCAAACTTGACGTTTTTTTTTGTTTATAGCGCAAAAAATAAAAACCGCAGAGGTGATCAAATACCACCAAAAGAAAGCTCTATTTGTGGGAAAAAAAGGACGCAAATTTCATTTGGGTACAGCGTTGCACGACCGTGCAATTGTCATTCAAAGTGTGACAGCGCTGAAAGCTGAAAAATGGCTTGGGCAGGAAGGGGGTTTTAGTGCCCGGTAGGCAGGTGGTTAAAGAGACACCATCTCTTTACCCATTCAAGGCACAGTGAATAGTAATAATAATAATAGTAATAGTTCTAATAGTCATCCCCTCAAGCAAGACATGCTCACCAAACTGCTTTTAATGGAGCAGGGTTTCTGGAAATGAGGGTGCACATGACCTTTTCCATGTGACAGTGCTCAGGCATGCATTGCCTGTGTCATCCACCAAATAAGCTCTGACGCAGTTGATGGGAGGGGGAGAGAAACTTGCAGCAAGGAAGCAACATATATTGATGAATAAACCTTGCCAGGGTGGGCTTTCAGAAGACACTATTACGTTTCCTTATTGTCACATACAATATTGCCTATATATTGCTTAAGCAACGCTGCATTCTGTACTCCTGAGCTTAAAACTGGATGCACATGTTTGATTTATCTATGATATTGTGATCTAACAACATTCACTTCCTTTTATTTAGAAATACCAACCAGTAGAATCATGACTGATGTACTTCAGGACAAGGCAGACTTCACTGAGTTGGAGGAAGAAAAAGCGGCAATATACATGGCTCCTCTTTCAAGTCACCTTGACTCCATCAAAGAGAAAGATGATGTTATGCTTCAAGATATTCAACCTGGAAAAGATGAACAGCACATTGCCAGCATACAGAAAACAGCATCTGATGAAACATTCAATGAACTGCCTATGATGCCTCCTTTCAGCAGTGATCAAGTTCCTCCCACTATGCGGAATGACATCAGTGAACACACCGCTCTCATTTATGCGGAACAGAGTCAAATGCGTAAAACAATGTCCAGGAAGTTAAATGTCCTTAATGGCCATGTGAAAGATATGAATAAATCGCTGAAACAGATTATAGCTTCGGAGAAGTCAAGCACTGAACTTCTTATGCAGCAGAATGCAATTTTAGAAAAAATTGCCTCTAACCTGCTGTTAATGTCCCAGCACCATCAGCAGTCTTCCCAGAGGTTCGTAAGTGTCATACAGCAAGGCCTTCAACTATTTAGTGCCTCTAAAGATGCAACCTTTTCTAGCAGAACTTGTGGGGGTGAGGCATCTGCTCCTCTGAGAAATGAACATGTGACCGCAGGTCCTAGTCCACCCAAGGCATTTGCTCGCATTCATGGTGGTAGAGCAAGCAGGCCCAGCCGGTCTCTTAACCCTCTAGAGCCATCTGTCATTCTTGGGCATGGAAAACGGTAGTAACTAGTTATACAAATTTATTTTGTCAACTGGGATGAACTATGACAACAACCTGTCGTACTCCATAAAACTCATGATAGTGTTATTGCTATGAACACTTTTCTACTTAAGTTACTTTTAGTTTGCACAACTGTCTTTACCTAGAAAACAAATTTGAAGGGTTTTGGCTGATTTCTTGTTCTATGTCTATTTTCTATGTCTCTTTTTTTTCAATAATTTTTTTTCACAGGAACTTTTTGAATCACTATGCATATGTATTAAAAGAGTTTTAGATATTAAAAAGGTATATTTTTCTACTATGTATTAAATAAAAATGTCCAGCAGTATTAGGCATAATCTTAAGCTGTTTTCCTTAAAAGTCCAAGAATATACCACTTAAATGCCTTCTTTTTTTAGGGGTGAACTTATTGGACCTCCACTTGTTGTTAGGGGTGAGATGTTTGGAGATCACTGCACTTGCACAGGGAATGGATAAGACCCTATGGACTAACCTAAATCCACTACTTTATTGCTCTCAGAAAGTATGGAAACTTCTACAAAGTATTACTGTAGATGGAGAGGCTTCAGTTGCCCCCTTCACCCAACTGCTCCAGGATGTTTGCTGCACAATGAAAAATACAAGAAGCCCCTCCATTTACAGAAGTAGTCTGTGATATGGCTAGAATGCTTAATTTAAAAAGCAGACCCTGCAAACATTCTGGGCTGGCAAGAAATATGGTACTTTATTTAGTAATGTTTTTACAATTCACCTAGTATGAGTTGGTGAACTTACACAGTACATACATGTAATGCCTGTCTGTGTATACATATATATATATGATTACAGTAAAGAGTCTGTACTTTTACCCACATGCTGACTGTTGCATTTTTCTGTGGGGAGTAGCAGGATGAGGAAAAAATGAAACAGATCTATCTATCTATCTATCTATCTATCTATCTATCTATCTATCTATGTATCTATCTATCTATCTATGTATCTAGCTATATCCGTATCCCTGGAGAATGCTCAGTTTATTAAGTAAGGTACTCAAATAAATAATGGGGATCACCTTTTGTCCACATAGAGTAATTTGGAGCCAACAATAAAACATTGTTTGGATAGGTCTATTAATTAACAAAAACATTTTCTGGTTATGTCTCTACTTTGAGGTTTTAGTGAATATACAAATAGTTTTCAGACTGTTTGTATTCCATTTCTGATTGTATTAAGTGTTTTTTGCCTGGCTTACCTGCCTACTGGAACCATACTTTGTCATTTAGAGCAGTAACCTTTAGGCCTTTATGGGAACCAAGTTAATGACCGATTTGGAAACAGCAAATCTCTCTATGAACTATCACTAAGGCCTCTCTGTTTTCCTGTTTGAACAACACCAAGTTCCCAATGTTCGACTAACAGGGAAAAAAGCATTCTGCTTTCTGCAGGGTACCTATACATTCCATGATAATCAGTTAATGAAGGTCAAATATGTGCTTTATTTTTATGTCACATTTATTTTACATTTTATATCTATGAAATCCTGTCTTGTTCGAAAATAATGTTTGTAAAACTTTTTGTATACCTGCACAGTGATAATGTTTTCTTATTAAAATGTCAAATTAGTATTTTGTCAGTATAAGGACCAGAGAGGGCAGATGTATCAGTATATTGCCACAAAGAGGCACAGTTGTAGAGAAAAAAACAGACACTTTACTTTTCATCCATGTAATTTAAAATGAAATACTGTGTTACAATTGCTCACAATGTAATTCATTTTTTTCTGTAGTAAACATTAGCATTAGTAAATTAAAGGTCATGCTTTTTGAGTTTTGTTGAACTATTTACATGTATTTTTGCTTTATGTTTTATGTTCTTTGTTTTAGGTAAAATGCTCTGCTTTTCTAAACCTATATTTATAGATGTTAGCACTCCACATTGTAGATAGTTATCTAAATTGTTTTTCACACTTGATTTATACTGTACTTTGCGGAATAAAAATATATACCCACAGTCAGTTGCTGCTTAATGGTATGAGACAATTGCACCGCATAAATGCCATTAAACAAGTTACAACATGTTACTTTGGGCCATTTATTTCACACGTTGCATAGATCAGCTAAGTGTTTTTTATTTTTTTAATCATCACTTAATATGATATTAAGATAAAAAAAAACTAGCACTGACAGGTCCATATCCACAAATGTAAGATAAGGTAAGCTATTAAAAGATAAAGGCTGTCTTTTGCTGTAACTTGCAAAACCCAAAGGGCTTGGATTGACCAAGGAGCAAATGGACATGGGCATACAGGTGTGTTTTTAATTCTTTTTTTTTTTTTTTCTCTTTTTTTAACTATTAGTCTGTATTGAATATTTTTTTTCTTTTTTTTTACAAACTACAATATAAGACACATAACTCAATACACATGATACCAATGGTCACCAACAGGAAATTAGATCTAGCAAGAGAGGCATTACAATGTTTAAACTAGAAACTAATACTAATTAAGGGCTTGGATAGGAAAATGAAGGGTGAAGTGAGGAATATGGAACAGGGGATAGGGATTAAGGTAAAGGTGGACAGAAAAGGAGGTGGTTAGGAGTGATGTAGAATGGAAAAATCACACTTACAAGAGCTTTATACTGTGCTGGTACCATATGATTCTATCTTAGTCTTGCTTATTTTTTATTTATTTTACAATGGTTATGAAATGGTGCATGAATACAATCCATAAATTGGCATTACAACCATTGTCAGTGCTGCTTCCTGTTTTCAATGTTAGTCAAAAATGATTTAAAATATAAAACATTTGTTCTTAGTTTGAAAACAGTAGTGTAGCGCCCTCCTCACTCCCCTCTTTGTCTTCAGCTCGTCTGTCTCTTGTCTAGGGGTACCTTAGAGGGGAAGGGAGCGAGGACACCACGCCTGGCCTTCACCACAGGTGGCAGTGTGGTAGAAGCAAAGTTCTTTTACCTTCGGGTCAGTGCTGTGCACCTGGAGCCTCCACCGAGAGTTACCTTGAACAATGTCTGTCAGGAAATGAGCCCCACACCATTAAAGTCCAACACTCCTTTATTCTTCTCGAATGAACACAATAAGTTGAACTCCCTTGTAGAAACAGAACAGAAAAGGAGGTGTGAATGCGAGTAGGCCCAGACACAATGCGTTCTCCACTTTCCTCCCTGAAAGTGGGTTGCGGTCTCCAAACAAGGGGGGAATTTCCTTCCAGGCGGTCTCCGATGAGAGGCTCACCCGTCACTGGCAATATGCTACACCAGGTCTTCAAGTGAGGAGCTCCCCCCGGTCCATTACGCCTTCTGGATTCGGGTTCCCTAGGATCTCCTTCCCTCGCAGAACTCAGTGTTGGGCACTGAGCTCCAGACCTCCATTCGAGTATCTCACCCCAGGCTAAAGGTGCCTGGGATGGAACACAACCTCCGGCTGTCCTCTAGGCCTAGGCCGCCTAGAGGCCTGACACGAACCACCGTCCACAGACTGAAGGTGCCTGGGACTCGACCCCGTGACAAAGATGGCCAGCCCCTTTATACCCTCTCCCAGCAAGCACGGCGAGTTCCCCGCCCCACCATACCGCTGCAGAGGGAGGACAAAAAGGAAGCACAGCACACAGCAATGATTCAACCCCAGCCCAGGGCGACAGCGCCACCCACTGGGCTGCAGGGAATTACACACCACTGAAGTCTTTGCTAAGTTCAAATTACACCCGGGAAAGTACATATCCGCTACACTCTCCCCCTGGTGGTTTGACACTGGTCCCCAGTGTCTGGAGTAAATCATGCCCTCAACGGCTGACATAATCCAATCCAGAAACAGACTAACAATTGTACAAAAATAAACTTTTAGAAAAAAACTACCCAACTGAAACATTGTGTCTGAGCCCTGTAATAAAAAAAGGAAGAAAGAAGAGAAAAACAACAACATTAAACCATAACTTGGAATCACATATTCACATTTTACTTTTCCCACCCATCCTGACTAAGACCCACCCCATACTCAGTGGTCTTGATGGGATGCTCTCCTGCAGAGGGAAAAGAAAAGGGATTAGCACACATAACCCTGACACATGTATTTGTGTGAGAGAAAAGAAACTTCTCCTGGAAGAAATCCCTTTTCTCCAAAGAGTGAGTGTGTGAAAAGTGTTTAACGTTGCGCAACACTGCCACCTGGTGACAGCACCGCGGTAACTGCACTCGTGGAAATTTTCCTCTTCTCTTTGGCCCTATCTACCCCAGAGTCCATGATCTCTTGCAGAAAAAGTGAAGAACAACAGTAAAAGTCCTTCATTCCTCTGGGCACAAAAGCGACGGGCCCCAGAAAGTTCAGCAGCATAACAAGAACGGAGTCTTTTCTCTCCTACAGGTAAAAGCGGGGATTCGGCAGAACAAGTGGCTTCAAGTGTTGATCCATGGTCTCCAGATGATACTCCACATCTTCTCCTTCCTTGCACCGGATCAACACTTTGTCTGCATGGATGTGCCGTCCCAACATCCACTCTGCCTTGCAGTCTTTAAAACGTTGAGAGGCCTTTGGAGAGCATGCCAGGTACCTGCGGGCGTGCGGAACCTGAAGGTGGGTCCACACAAAGTCATTGTACCAGCGCTCCCGACACACTTCCACCTCATAGAGCAGTTCCTTCGACAAGTATGGATACTCCAATCTGTACTCTGCAGCAACCTTCTGGCCAAATAGGCGTTGTAGTCTGGCCAAAGGAGGCATTGTAGCTTTGTCAACTTCAGCCAGGTAAAACTATTGAGTCCGGGTGGCGAGGGACCTTGATCACATCTGATCTGGGCATTGGTGCCCACAGTAACAGTCTCTTTTCCCCGGTCTTCGGTACAGATGGCACCGGGGATGTAGAGGCAGGCTGGGGACGGGACCCCTCTTCAGGCGCTGGTGCCTCCACCCGGGGTGTACTTTCCCCTGTAGACATGGGTGGATCCCTGGTGCTCCGGGATGAAGCGAGAGGTACTTTGTCCCAGCCCTTTTCTCCAAACAGTTCATCTATAACAACGTCGTCTCCCATGTCCGAGAGCGACTCCAGGTCAGAGGTGTCACACTCCTCCGCGGGCAAGTAGCCTGTAGTGCAGACTGAGTTTTCACCTCTTCCCACACACCAAATCTCTCCGCCTGGCTTACCTCTGCCTTTACTTGGAGCGGGACGTCTGGAACTCTTGTTAACGGATCCATCCGGGCCGGGCATAAGCGGGTGAGACGGTCCACCACAACTGCTGGTCGGGGCTACCATACCGGTCTTTCTCTTCGGTGGTGGACGCTGCGAGGCAGTGGTGACTGAGTCATCATCCTCGGATTTCTCCCGTTGAGTTTTCACGACCTCCTCCGCGGTCGCTGCAGTGTGCGCAGGGATGGCTGTCAAAGCAGTGATTCCTCCTCTCTGAGTGGTGTTGCCCGCAGCACGGCCAGGGTAGATGGTTCTCGGCTTCTCAACCGCCGGATCCACTTCGAACAGAAACTCCACACAGGCCTCACATCGTTTGAATGGCTTCAGTTGGCACACCAGTCCCGAACAGCCGGGACAAATCACACCCAGGGCCTCAAAGTCCATGCACGAATAAAGGGCGAATCGACCCCTTGGCTTTAGCCGGATTCCCGTATCTGTTACCGGAGCAGCAGCAGTCAATGTCGTGGTGGAAGGGTGAACTGGAATCCTTGATGTATGTCCGAACATGGCGACCTGTTGCTGATCCATCGCACACTGCAAAGTTTTTGCGCCAACGTCCCACGTGTAGTCCTTCACACGTATTGGACTCCTCCCCTTTGCTCCAGTTTGCGGGCTTTTGTTCTTTTTTCCTTTTCGAGTCACGCCCACGAACTAAGCGAGGGGGGTGTGCCTGGTGGCGCAGTGCAAATAGAAACCTCCACGTGTACTACTTCACACGGCTGAGCTTCCCCCTTTCCTCACTCTTCTGCGCAGGCCTTTCCCTTTAATGGGTCATGTCCACGACTTCGAGCACAGGGATGCACTTTGGCCAATGAAGGCCTGCCTACTCGCGTAACTCCTCCAGCAGACACGTTCAATTCTGTGGTGCACAAACACTATGGCGGACCCGAGCCCCCACGTGTAGCGCCCTCCTCACTCCCCTCTTCGTCTTCAGCTCGTCTATCTCTTGTCTAGGGTTACCTTAGAGGGGAAGGGAGCGAGGACACCATGCCTGGCCTTCACCACAGGTGTCAGTGTGATAGAAGCAAAGTTATTTTACCTTCGGGTCAGTGCTGTGCACCTGGAGCCTCCACCGAGAGTTACCTTGAACAATGTCTGTCAGGAAATGAGCCCCACACCATTAAAGTCCAACACTCCTTTATTCTTCTCGAGTGAACACAATCAGTTGAACTCCCTTGTAGAAACAGAACAGAAAAGGAGGTGTGGATGCAAGTAGGCCCAGACACAATGCGTTCTCCACTTTCCTCCCTGAA
Source organism: Rana muscosa (assembly GCA_029206835.1). Classification (NCBI taxonomy): domain Eukaryota; kingdom Metazoa; phylum Chordata; class Amphibia; order Anura; family Ranidae; genus Rana; species Rana muscosa. Next base: position 1,016,858,187 of record CM055116.1, read on the forward strand.
AGTGGGTTGCGGTCTCCGAACGAGGGGGGAATTTCCTTCCAGGCGGTCTCCGATGAGAGGCTCACCCGTCACTGGCAATATGCTGCACCAGGTCTTCAAGTGAGGAGCTCCCCCCGGTCCATTACGCCTTCCGGATTCGGGTTCCCAACCCCTGGGTTCCCTAGGATCTCCTTCCCTCGTGGAACTCAGTGTTGGGCACTGAGCTCCAGACCTCCATTCGGGTACCTCACCCCAGGCTAAAGGTGCCTGGGATGGAACACGACCTCCGGCTGTCCTTTAGGCCTAGGCCGCCTAGAGGACCGACACGAACCACCGTCCACAGACTGGAGGTGCCTGGGACTCGACCCCGTGACAAAGATGGCCGGCCCCTTTATACCCTCTCCCAGCAAGCATGGCGAGTTCCCCGCCCCACCATACCGCTGCCGAGGGAGGACAAAAAGGAAGCACAGCACACAGCAATGATTCAACCCCAGCCCAGGGCGACAGCGCCACCCACTGGGCTGCAGGGAATTACACACCACTGAAGTCTCTGCCAAGTTCAAATTACACCCGGGAAAGTACATACCCGCTACAGTAGATAATGGTTAAAACCCCTGCTAAGTTGGAGAGATTTCCTCTCTCATCAAGTCCCGCAGACATTACAAGAAGTAACAGGAAATCTCTCTAAAGTAAGTTAAAATCAACCATTAAACCGGTGTCCTTTTCCTCTCACCTCCTGATCCAGTGACAACTCTAAAATGTTTGATTTTCTGTTATGATAATGGTCACCAGGACAAACTGAGATGAGAAACCTACACAGAAATACATGACAGAGGATTGAACCATTAGCTACTGAATTAAAAAAAAAAGATTATTTAAAGTGAAACCCAAACAGTTTGCCTCAAAAAACAGAATAACCTTTATTAATCAATTTACACTCCTTGATATTCATTAACATAATCATGTCTGTCACCTTGGTTACATTCTGTTCTTACATCATACCTCCTTGAATATTTTAGTATACAAAGAAATAAAATGAGAATGAAGTAAATAAAATAAAAAGTCACATTGCACGCCCAGATTTTTGTGCTATCTAAATGAGAAATAATAGCCAGTAAAAATTTTGGACTATTAAAAATATTTTGCATAGTTACCTCTGATTAGTCAAGATAACACTTTGTACAACTATGTGCTACATACATACGAGAATTTAAATAAAACTTGTATGTAAACACATAATGATATGTGTAAAAAGGGTGTAGCTACTGAATTTTTATTTTTTTTAACAATATGCTGTTGAAATCATAAAATGGATCCAAGCAACACCATTGACAATGTTGTTATCTCAAATCCAATTGGAGCAAGTCTATAGTGATGCCTTTTTTTTCTGATTCATCTGTGACATGACTGGGAAAGTAGGAAATGTCAGCTATATACCCCTGCATTAACATTTAGGGGAGTACAACATTATCAGATTTGTTAAATAAACCAACACAAACTTTAGTTAATATGTTAGTGATCTCGCGCCAAATAAAATTAACTATGACAATGCATAAATATAACAGCTGCTTAACCCCAAAAGTTTCAATGAGAAACCAACATATGATAAAAATTATATATACACAGTGTGTAAATATAGTGGGGGCGCTTATAAAAATAAAGTGATATATAACATACCACTAATTAAGTGACAAATGATGTATATACAGTGAATCAAAAAAACTTGCAGTGATTCCTTCACCAACTTAGCCTTATAAACACCCGATAGTGCTCAAAATAAAGGTGGCAGCTTACCAGAGGTATTTGACCCTTTTATTTAAAAAAGAGGCCAATAGCGCTTTTGGCAAACTCCACTTGCTCATATGGATAGAGATGTCAGTAACTGGAACGAAATCCCCGCCTCAGGAAGCCCAGACCAGAAAATGCGGAATAATGAGGGAATATAAAACCAGCAATAGTGTAACTCCGTTTTATTGGGTAAAACATCTATTTAAAAACAGCAAAAAGCCCCCTTACTTAAATAGTGCCACAGACCCGGCACTGAGGCTGGATAGCATGGATGGAGCAGCAGCAGTTTTTTACGTTTTGGATTCATCATTTCACACCGTATGTGTTTTGGGTCGCATCACTTCAATCAATATTGATTTATTTAGTGGACTATTGGGACTCTATAGTTTATCCTATGTTTGGTCAATTGGTCATGATCTATCACTGAAACATATTTATTTTTGTTCACAAGGTTAAGAGGGGACTCGATACCCACTGATTGGTGGGCTTGTTTTTTGTCTCACATTTCAGTCTGTAGACAACAACACTATGTTATAAGTTATACAGGCAGGCTGGTGTTATTATATTGTTATTTCATATTGATTCACTGTATGTACATGATTTGTCACTTAATTTGTGGTATGTTATATATCACTTTATTTTTATAAGCGCCCCCACTATATTTACACACTGTGTATATATAATTTTTATCACAAACTTTAGTTAACCAGGACAACCAGTTAGTAATTATCTCTGATCTGACTACATTAAACTTAAATTTTGATGCTGTGGCTATTTGCACTTCATGCATTGCTTCATTAAATAAACCCAATATATATATGTACTGTATATGCATCTGGAAAGGAATCCGCTTCATCAAGTTTCACTGGATTTATTTATCACAACTAGAGGCATGGGTTACACCAATAAGGCCCCTTTCACACTGAGGCGTATTTCAGGCGTTTTTGCGCTAAAAATAGCGCATAAATAACGCCTGAAATACTCCTGCCCCAGCATTCTCAATGTGAAAGCCCGAGAGGCTTTCACACTGAGGCGGTGCGCTGGCAGGAGACAAAAAAATCTCCTGCAAGCGGCATCTTTGGAGCGGTGAAGGAGCGGTGTGTATACCGCTCCTTTACCGCTCCTTGTCATTGAAATCAATGGTACACCATGGTAATACCGCCCGCAAACCGCGGCTATAGCCGCGGTTTGCGGGCGGTATTAACCCTTTTTCGGCCGCTAGCGGGGTTTAAAACCGCACCGCTAGCGGCCGCATATCGCGGTAAAACACGACGGTATAGGGCGCTGAAAATCGCGCCGCTATACCGTCACCGCATATGCCCACCCCAGTGTGAAAGGGGCCTAATGGCTTAATTCACAGACTGGCTTTTTGCTTTTTTTTTTATGTATCTGGGGGTTGTGGGCAAACATCTTATCTAGGATGACACGTGGGCACAGATCTGCAATGAGCTATTTGAGTGTCTGGGCCCTCCAGAATCCTCACCCAATGGTGACAGCATCAAAAACAATACTTCAGCCTCATGGCATCCAAAAGAATCAGACTTGATCACACAAAGAATTTCCATTAAATTGGAAAGTGTCCCTGAGCACTGCAGTAACAAATGCCTACAACTGCCTGATGTGTTCATTAACACCCTCTGAATGGTCAGAAATGACTCAATAATGGCAAGCAATGCTCAAATATAAAATGTAAAAACAGTATGTACTGAAAAGGGGCAACTAGTCCATCATTTTCCCATTTAACAAAGTTAAAATAATTTGTTTGGCAAAGTTTAGAAAACTCCTTTATGTTCTGTTTGTATAGAAGGCTGATCACAGATGGACAGTTAATTATAAGCCACAAACTTTGAGAACTTTATAAAGAAATATGTGTTCTACATCAATGTATTGAGTTTTGACATTTCACAAGACCATTAAACCTAATTTAATTGGATTATATTTGATTTGATTATATCCCCTAGAGTAAATTTTACTTTGGAAATTAATTCTTTGTAATTCCAGGGTTTGACATCATTGGCTGCATTTTGTTTTTTCTAGTTTGACAATAACTGGAATAAAAAATTGAGAGTTTACAGCTGGAGACAATGGATTTCACAATATTACCTAGGTCACTGATGCTAGAATATCAAAATGTTCCAAGTAACCATATCATGGTCTGATATTTTCTTCCCACATTTTAAACTAATTCTGTTGTTATTTTTGTGAACATGGAAAATGTTGGACGTTAGTGTTTTAGATAAAGACCTCGTTATGTTTATTTTATTATCACTTTTCCTACCCTAGGTCATGTACTCTACAAAATGTGTTCATACAAAAATGTTCACATATATTTTATTGGAGTTCTTGTTGAATTATTTACATGCCATTTGTAGATTAGTGCATAGATCAACAAACAGCAGGTTGGTGTGTGTTTCATGTTTCAGGTTTAATTTTCAGTCAAAGTGGTCATTTATAGCCATATACAATGCCTTGCAAAAGTATTCACCCCCCTTGGCTTTTTACCTATTTTGTTACATTACAGCCTTTAGTTCAATGTTTTTTAAATTATATGTGATGGATCAGAACACAATAGTCTAAGTTGGTGAAGTAAAATTAGAAAAATCTATACATAAAACTATTTTTCAGAAATAAAAAACTGATAATTGGCATGTGTGTATGTATTCACGCCCTTTGTTATGAAGCCCAAAACAAGCTCTGGTGCAGCCAATTACCTTCAGAAGTCACATAATTAGTAAAATGATGCCCACATGTGTGAAATCTAAGTGTCACATGATCTGTCATTACATATAAACACCTTTTTGAAAGGCCCCAGAGGCTGCAACACCTAAGAAAGAGGCACCACTAACCAAACACTGCCATGAAGACCAAAGAACTCTCCAAACAAGTAAGGGACAATGTTGTTGAGAAGTACAAGTCAGGGTTAGGTTATAAAAAAATATCCACATTTTTGATGATCCCTATAGGAGCACCATTAAATCTATCATAACCAAATGGAAAGAACATGGCACAACAGCAAACCTGCCAAGAGACGGCCGCACACCAAAACTCACGAACCTGGCAAGTAGTGATGAGCCGAACACCCCCGGGTTCGGTTCCCACCAGAACCCGCGAACGGACCGAAAGTTCGTACGAACATTAGAACCCTATTAAATACAATGGATGCGAACGTTCGAATTCTAAAGTGCTAATTATAACGACTATTATGCATGTTATTGTCCTAAAAAGGGTTTGGGAACCCGGGTTCTGCACCAGGGGACATGTATCAATGCAAAAAGAAGTTTTAAAAACGGTCGTTTTTCGGGAGCAGTCATTTTAATGATGCATAAAGTGAAAAAAAAAAGTCAAATATTCCTTTAAATATCGTACCTGGGGGGTGTCTAAAGTATGCCTGTGAAGTGCCACGTGTTTCCCGTGTTTAGAACTGTCCCTGCACAAAATGACACTTCTAAAGGAAAAAAAAGCCATTTAAAACTGCTTGTGGCTTTAATGTAATGTCTGGTCCCGGTAATATGGATGAAAATCTTTAAGAAAAATGGCATAGCTACCCCATGACCCCCCCCCCTACCCCAGCCCATTACCAGCCCCTTTGGGTCTTGTATGGATATTAAGGGGAACCCCGCACATAAAATAAAAAAGGCCCTATATACTCTGAACAGCCGTATACAGGCGGTGCATACAAGACAGGGACTGTAGGTTTGTTCTTATGTAGAATCTGTTTGTAATTTTGAACAGGTACATTGTTTAAGTGTAGCTCCAGCCCAAAAATCTATTTTTAAACTTTTTGGAAAACATAGGTAAGGGTTATCACCCCTGTAACATTTGTTTTGCTGTCTGTGCCCCTGTTCAGAACATTTCACCTCACTTTCCGTCCCAATGACAACTGTTTTTGAAATGTGGTGTTTTTCTTGAAACAAGGATTGGTGATAAAGCATCAGTACAGAGGAGACACCTTTCTCCCATATTAATTCTTACAGGAGAGAATTTTCCTTCCAAGGGGTAGATTTCCTCTCACTTCCTGTTGTCTTCTTGCGTTTGCAAGTAGGAGTCGTTTGTAAGTTGGATGTTTGAAAGTAGGGACCTGCCGTATATACTCTGCAGAAATAGGCCCCTTAGTTGTTGGTGTTGGCACAACACTGTAAGCACTCACAGTTACTCTTGGTTGGTGCTGGAACGCCCTGCTGTCAACTATTATATCAGGAATTTTAATTACATATAATTGTTGAACAGTGGTAGTAAAAATTGGGCCTTTGATGGTGGTGCTGGTGCCACAACACTGTAAGCCCTGACAGTTACTCTTGGTGGGTGCAGCAATGGGCCCTGCTGTGAATTATTAGATCAAGAATTGTAATTGCATGCCCCTGTTGAACAGGGGCTGAAAAATTGGGCCTTTCGTGGTGGTGGTGGTGGTGGTGGTGTTGCCACAACACTGTAAGCCCTCAGAGTTACTCTTGGTGGGTGCAGGAATGGGCCCTGCTGTGAATTATTAGATCAAGAATTGTAATTACATGCCCCTTTTGAACAGGGGCTGAAAAATTGGGCCTTTCGTGGTGGTGGTGGTGGTGGTGGTGTTGCCACAACACTGTAAGCCCTGACAGTTACTCTTGGTGGGTGCAGCAATGGGCCCTGCTGTGAATTATTAGATCAAGAATTGTAATTGCATGCCCCTGTTGAACAGGGGCTGAAAAATTGGGCCTTTCGTGGTGGTGGTGGTGGTGGTGGTGGTGGTGTTGCCACAACACTGTAAGCCCTCAGAGTTACTCTTGGTGGGTGCAGGAATGGGCCCTGCTGTGAATTATTAGATCAAGAATTGTAATTACATGCACCTTTTGAACAGGGGCTGAAAAATTGGGCCTTTCGTGGTGGTGGTGGTGGTGGCGTTGCCACAACACTGTAAGCCCTCAGAGTTACTCTTGGTGGGTGCAGCAATGGGCCCTGCTGTGAATTATTAGATCAAGAATTGTAATTACATGCCCCTGTTGAACAGGGGCTGAAAAATTGGGCCTTAGGCACTGGTGGCACAACACTACAACCCCTCACAGATACTGTACTTGGAGCACAGCAATGAGCCCTGTTGCAAAGTATTGCTTCAAAAATTGTAATGACACGCCCCTGTTAAACAGGGGCTGAAAAATTGGGCCTTAGGCACTGGTGGCACAACACTCCAACCCCTCACAGATACTGTACTTGGAGCACAGCAATGAGCCCTGTTGCAAAGTATTGCTTCAAAAATTGTAATGACACGCCCCTGTTAAACAGGGGCTGAAAAATTGGGCCTTAGGCACTGGTGGCACAACACTCCAACCCCTCACAGATACTGTACTTGGAGCACAGCAATGAGCCCTATGGCAAATTATTGCTTCAAAAATTGTAATTACACGCCCCTGTTAAACAGGGGCTGAAAAATTGGGCCTTAGCCACTGGTGGCGGCACCCATAAACAAAAATGATCTTCCAAGCTATCATCATCAATCGTATCATTGAGGACTCGGAGGAGGAGGATAGCCAGTCAACATAACAGCACAGGCACTCAGCATCAGCATCAGTCTAGAAGGGATGTGACATGTTAAAATCAATTAGTCTGTTATATCAGCATCAGGTGTGTGGTAGCTGGTGGTGATCCAAGACTGGTTCATCTTGATGAAAGTCAGTCGATCAACCGAGTCGGTGGACAGGCGCACCCTGTGATCCGTGACAAATCCTCCAGCAGCACTGAATGTGCGTTCCGAAAGAACGCTGGATGCAGGACAGGCCAGTAGCTCAATTGCATACTGTGCAAGCTCTGGCCAGTGATCCATCCTCAAGACCCAGTAAGCCAGAGGATTTTCGGTGGGGAAGGTGTCCAAGTCTGACCTTGCCCCTAGATATTCCTGCACCATGTTTATCAGACGCTGGCGATGGTTGCTGGAACCGATCATACTTTGGGGCTGCGGACTAAAGAATTGTCTGAACGCATCGGTCAGACGGCCACCTTCCCCACCACTCCTTCTTTGACTGGCCGAAGCCTCAGCAACTCGTTGTCCAGGACCAGGAGTTTGTAACCTCCCAGTCTCTGGGAACGCGTTGCACAGACCTTTCTGCAAGGCCTCCCAGAGTTGTCTCATCCTCTGCTCCCTCTGCGACGGTAACATAAGGTCCGCAACCTTACCCTTGTACCGTGGATCAAGGAGAGTGGCCAGCCAGTAATGGTCCCTCTCCTTGATCCGAAGAATATGAGGATCCTTCCGCAGACTTTGCAGGATCAGGGAGGCCATGCAGCGTAGGTTTGCTGAGGCATTCGGTCCGGAGTCCTCTGGGTCACTAAGGACGACATGATCCGCAGCCACCTCCTCCCAGCCACGTACAAGTCCACTGGTTTCTTGGGACTGTAAATCATCCCTAAAAGACTGCTGATGATGATGCTGAGTGCCAGCCTCCACCTCCATGCTGACACAATCCTCCTCCTCCTCCTCCTCCTCCTCCTCTTCCTGTGCGATGGGTGGGACAGAAGGAACACTGTCTGGGTAAAGGGGGCCTTGAGAGGCAAGGAAGTCCTCCTCTTCCTGCCTCTGTTCTGCCTCAAGTGCCCTGTCCATTATTCCATGCAGCGTGTGCTCCAACAGGTGGACAAGAGGTACAGTGTCACTGATGCATGCACTGTCACTGCTCACCATCCTCGTGGCCTCCTCAAATGGTGCCAGGACAGTGCATGCATCCCTGATCATGCCCCACTGGCGTGGAGAAAAAAAACCAAGCTCCCCTGACCCTGTCCTGGTGCCGTAGTCGCACAGGTACTCATTGATGGCCCTCTGCTGCGTGTGCAGCCGCTGCAGCATGGCCAACGTTGAGTTCCACCTGGTGGGCATGTCACATATAAGGCGGTTCTTGGGCAGGTTCAACTCCTTTTGCAGCTCAGCCAGGCGAGCACTGGCATTATAAGATCTGCGGAAATGCACACAGACTTTCCTGGCCTGCCTCAGGACATCCTGTAAGCCCGGGTACCTGCCCAAGAACCGCTGCACCTCCAGGTTAAGGACGTGAGCCACACAGGGCACATGGGTCAGTTGTCCCTGTCGGAGGGCGGAGAGGAGGTTGGTGCCATTGTCGCAAACCACCATTCCTGGCTTAAGCTGGCGTGGCGTCAACCACCTCTCGGCCTGGCCCTGCAGAGCAGACAGGACCTCTGCCCCAGTGTGGCTTCTGTCCCCCAAACACAACAGCGCAAGCACGGCATGGCATCTTTTTGCCTGCGTACTTGCGTAGCCCCTTGAACGGCTACGGAGCACCGCTGGTTCATAGGACAAAGCACAGGAAGAGGCCATGGAGGAAGAAGAAGAGGAGGGGGTGGAGGAGAGAGGTGTGTCACAACCAGTAGTAGCATTTTGGAGGCGTGGCGGTGGAACAACCTCCAACACTACTGCACCTTGTCCTGCATCCTTCCCAGCTGCCAAAAGAGTGACCCAATGGGCCGTGAAAGAAAGGTAACGTCCCTGTCCATGCCTGCTGGACCATGAGTCAGCGGTAATATGCACCTTACCGCTGACCGCCCTGTCCAGCGAGGCCAAGACATTGCCTTCCACATGCCGGTAGAGAGCCGGAATAGCCTTCCGTGAGAAAAAGTGGCGTTTGGGAACCTGCCACTGAGGAACCGCACATTGCACAAACTCACGGAAGGGGGCCGAGTCTACCAACTGAAAGGGCAGCAGTTGAAGCGCTAGCAATTTAGCCAAGCTAGCATTCAACCGCTGGGCATGTGGATGGCTGGGAGTGAACTTCTTTCGACGGTCCAGCAGCTGGGGCAGGGAAATTTGCCTGCTAGAATCGGACGTCGGTGTACTGCTAGCAGAGTGGCCGCAAGTACTTGGCTGTGACACACCTAATTCTACACCTTCATTCCTCTCAGTGCATGTTTCAGAGAGGACTGAAGTTATAGTGGGGTTGGAGATCCCAGCTGATGCGGTGCAAGGAGAGGTCCGCTTTGTTCTTTGGTGTGGGTCTTTGAGGTAGGCTTGCCAACGAGCTGCATGGCAGGTCAACATATGTCTGGTCAGGCATGTGGTACCCAAGCGGCTGATGTTTTGGCCACGCGATATACGCTTGAGACATATGTTGCAAACAGCAGCTGTGCGATCTGATGCACTAGCCTCAAAAAAGGCCCACACCAAAGAACTTTTTGAATGACGGGCAGAGGCAGCGCCCTGCACAGGCGGAGCTCTGCGGTGTGATTCCGTCGGTGTACTGCCCTTACGCTGGCCACCAAAGGGCATCCTGCCTCGTTGGAGATGTGCCTCCTCCTCATCCTCCTCCTCCTCCTCTCTCCTATTAGGCACCCACGTGGAGTCAGTGACCTCATCATCCCCTCCCTCCTCATCACTGGAGCCAATCTGGCAGTATGCTGCAGCTGCTGGAACATGACTGCCAGATTGGTGTCCTTCTTGAGCATCCCCTCTGTCTGCTCTCACGCTACTGCCTTCCTGTAGCTGGGTTTCATCATCAGACCCTTCGAAACGCTGGGCATCCTCCTGGAGCATGTACCCAACACTGTGCTCAAACAGTTCGGGGGACTCCTCAGGAGGAGGACATGGTGGTTCTAGGGAAGGAGTGACTGATGATGAGTCTGACATTGATACCAGGGAAGAGGACGCTTTGGCAGCTGCTTTGCCAGTACCCTGAGCCTGGGTGAGAGAGGATGAGGAGGAGGAGGAGGGCTTGGTCATCCACTCTACCAAGTCTTCGGCATGATGTGGCTCAACATGTCCAGCTGCCGAAAAGAAGGACAAGCGTGTCCCATGGCCATGTGCTGATGACAATGCACCGCGTCCACGACCAGCACTGTTGCCCCCAGACACAGAGCCTGCTTGCCCTCTTTTATTGCCTCCTGACTGTCTGCCTCTCCTTGTTTGCTTTCCAGACATTCTAATAGATGGCCTGCAGGGAGATGGGAAAAAAGCAATAAGGGCTACCTTCAGGTGTCCTTCTCTGTCCCTTTACTTAAGGATTTCTAAATATGGTTGAGGATGATTGCTTTCGCACAGAATAGCACAACGACAATTTCCCTGACTGTCCAAAAAACAAGGATTTCAAAGATGGTTGATGAGGAATGCTTTAGCACAGTATAGCACAAGGAGAATTTCCCTCACTGTCCTTCCCTGTCCCTAGAAACAAGGATTATCACAGTGAAAGAAACTGACACTCTTCCTACCTATAGTTTTCTGTCCCTAGAAAAAATGTTTTTTTAAAGATGGTTGATGATCAATGCTTTAGCACAGTACAGCACAAGGAGAATTTCCCTCACTGTCCTTCCCTGTCCCTAGAAACAAGGATTATCACAGTGAAAGAAACTGACACTCTTCCTACCTATAGTTTTCTGTCCCTAGAAAAAATGTTTTTTTAAAGATGGTTGATGATCAATGCTTTAGCACAGTATAGCACAAGGAGAATTTCCCTCACTGTCCTTCCCTGTCCCTAGAAACAAGGATTATCACAGTGAAAGAAACTGACACTCTCCCTACCTATAGTTTTCTGTCCCTAGAAAAAATGTTTTTTTAAAGATGGTTGATGATCAATGCTTTAGCACAGTATAGCACAAGGAGAATTTCCCTCACTGTCCTTCCCTGTCCCTAGAAACAAGGATTATCACAGTGAAAGAAACTGACACTCTTCCTACCTATAGTTTTCTGTCCTTAGAAAAAATGTTTTTTTAAAGATGGTTGATGATCAATGCTTTAGCACAGTATAGCACAAGGAGAATTTCCCTCACTGTCCTTCCCTGTCCCTAGAAACAAGGATTATCACAGTGAAAGAAACTGACACTCTTCCTACCTATAGTTTTCTGTCCCTAGAAAAAATGTTTTTTTAAAGATGGTTGATGATCAATGCTTTAGCACAGTATAGCACAAGGAAAATTTCCCTCACTGTCCTTCCCTGTCCCTAGAAACAAGGATTATCACAGTGAAAGAAACTGACACTCTCCCTACCTATAGTTTTCTGTCCCTAGAAAAAATGTTTTTTTAAAGATGGTTGATGATCAATGCTTTAGCACACTATAGCACAAGGAGAATTTCCCTCACTGTCCTTCCCTGTCCCTAGAAACAAGGATTAGCACAGTGAAAGAAACTGACACTCTCCCTACCTATAGTTTTCTGTCCCTAGAAAAAATGTTTTTTTAAAGATGGTTGATGATCAATGCTTTAGCACACTATAGCACAAGGAGAATTTCCCTCACTGTCCTTCCCTGTCCCTAGAAACAAGGATTATTACAGTGAAAGAAACTGACACTCTTCCTACCTATAGTTTTCTGTCCCTAGAAAAAATGTTTTTTTAAAGATGGTTGATGATCAATGCTTTAGCACAGTATAGTACAAGGAGAATTTCCCTCACTGTCCTTCCCTGTCCCTAGAAACAAGGATTATCACAGTGAAAGAAACTGACACTCTTCCTACCTATAGTTTTCTGTCCCTAGAAAAAATGTTTTTTAAAAGATGGTTGATGATCAATGCTTTAGCACAGTATAGCACAAGGAGAATTTCCCTCACTGTCCTTCCCTGTCCCTAGAAACAAGGATTATCACAGTGAAAGAAACTGACACTCTTCCTACCTATAGTTTTCTGTCCCTAGAAAAAATGTTTTTTTAAAGATGGTTGATGATCAATGCTTTAGCACAGTACAGCACAAGGAGAATTTCCCTCACTGTCCTTCCCTGTCCCTAGAAACAAGGATTATCACAGTGAAAGAAACTGACACTCTTCCTACCTATAGTTTTCTGTCCCTAGAAAAAATGTTTTTTTAAAGATGGTTGATGATCAATGCTTTAGCACAGTATAGCACAAGGAGAATTTCCCTCACTGTCCTTCCCTGTCCCTAGAAACAAGGATTATCACAGTGAAAGAAACTGACACTCTTCCTACCTATAGTTTTCTGTCCTTAGAAAAAATGTTTTTTTAAAGATGGTTGATGATCAATGCTTTAGCACAGTATAGCACAAGGAGAATTTCCCTCACTGTCCTTCCCTGTCCCTAGAAACAAGGATTATCACAGTGAAAGAAACTGACACTCTTCCTACCTATAGTTTTCTGTCCCTAGAAAAAATGTTTTTTTAAAGATGGTTAATGATCAATGCTTTAGCACAGTATAGCACAAGGAAAATTTCCCTCACTGTCCTTCCCTGTCCCTAGAAACAAGGATTATCACAGTGAAAGAAACTGACACTCTCCCTACCTATAGTTTTCTGTCCCTAGAAAAAATGTTTTTTTAAAGATGGTTGATGATCAATGCTTTAGCACACTATAGCACAAGGAGAATTTCCCTCACTGTCCTTCCCTGTCCCTAGAAACAAGGATTAGCACAGTGAAAGAAACTGACACTCTCCCTACCTATAGTTTTCTGTCCCTAGAAAAAATGTTTTTTTAAAGATGGTTGATGATCAATGCTTTAGCACACTATAGCACAAGGAGAATTTCCCTCACTGTCCTTCCCTGTCCCTAGAAACAAGGATTATCACAGTGAAAGAAACTGACACTCTTCCTACCTATAGTTTTCTGTCCCTAGAAAAAATGTTTTTTTAAAGATGGTTGATGATCAATGCTTTAGCACAGTATAGCACAAGGAGAATTTCCCTCACTGTCCTTCCCTGTCCCTAGAAACAAGGATTATCACAGTGAAAGAAACTGACACTCTTCCTACCTATAGTTTTCTGTCCCTAGAAAAAATGTTTTTTAAAAGATGGTTGATGATCAATGCTTTAGCACAGTATAGCACAAGGAGAATTTCCCTCACTGTCCTTCCCTGTCCCTAGAAACAAGGATTATCACAGTGAAAGAAACTGACACTCTCCCTACCTATAGTTTTCTGTCCCTAGAAAAAATGTTTTTTTAAAGATGGTTGATGATCAATGCTTTAGCACAGTATAGCACAAGGAGAATTTCCCTCACTGTCCTTCCCTGTCCCTAGAAACAAGGATTATCACAGTGAAAGAAACTGACACTCTTCCTACCTATAGTTTTCTGTCCTTAGAAAAAATGTTTTTTTAAAGATGGTTGATGATCAATGCTTTAGCACAGTATAGCACAAGGAGAATTTCCCTCACTGTCCTTCCCTGTCCCTAGAAACAAGGATTATCACAGTGAAAGAAACTGACACTCTTCCTACCTATAGTTTTCTGTCCCTAGAAAAAATGTTTTTTTAAAGATGGTTAATGATCAATGCTTTAGCACAGTATAGCACAAGGAAAATTTCCCTCACTGTCCTTCCCTGTCCCTAGAAACAAGGATTATCACAGTGAAAGAAACTGACACTCTCCCTACCTATAGTTTTCTGTCCCTAGAAAAAATGTTTTTTTAAAGATGGTTGATGATCAATGCTTTAGCACACTATAGCACAAGGAGAATTTCCCTCACTGTCCTTCCCTGTCCCTAGAAACAAGGATTAGCACAGTGAAAGAAACTGACACTCTCCCTACCTATAGTTTTCTGTCCCTAGAAAAAATGTTTTTTTAAAGATGGTTGATGATCAATGCTTTAGCACACTATAGCACAAGGAGAATTTCCCTCACTGTCCTTCCCTGTCCCTAGAAACAAGGATTATCACAGTGAAAGAAACTGACACTCTTCCTACCTATAGTTTTCTGTCCCTAGAAAAAATGTTTTTTAAAAGATGGTTGATGATCAATGCTTTAGCACAGTATAGCACAAGGAGAATTTCCCTCACTGTCCTTCCCTGTCCCTAGAAACAAGGATTATCACAGTGAAAGAAACTGACACTCTTCCTACCTATAGTTTTCTGTCCCTAGAAAAAAGGTTTTTTTAAAGATGGTTGATGATCAATGCTTTAGCACAGTATAGCACAAGGAGAATTTCCCTCACTGTCCTTCCCTGTCCCTAGAAACAAGGATTATCACAGTGAAAGAAACTGACACTCTTCCTACCTATAGTTTTCTGTCCCTAGAAAAAATGTTTTTTTAAAGATGGTTGATGATCAATGCTTTAGCACACTATAGCACAAGGAAAATTTCCCTCACTGTCCTTCCCTGTCCCTAGAAACAAGGATTATCACAGTGAAAGAAACTGACACTCTTCCTACCTATAGTTTTCTGTCCCTAGAAAAAATGTTTTTTTAAAGATGGTTGATGATCAATGCTTTAGCACAGTATAGCACAAGGAGAATTTCCCTCACTGTCCTTCCCTGTCCCTAGAAACAAGGATTATAACAGTGAAAGAAACTGACACTCTCCCTACCTATAGTTTTCTGTCCCTAGAAAAAATGTTTTTTTAAAGATGGTTGATGATCAATGCTTTAGCACACTATAGCACAAGGAGAATTTCCCTCACTGTCCTTTCCTGTCCCTAGAAACAAGGATTAGCACAGTAAAAGAAACTGACACTCTTCCTACCTATAGTTTTCTGTCCCTAGAATTTTTTTTTTTTAAAGATGGTTGATGATCAATGCTTTAGCACAGTATAGCACAAGGAGAATTTCCCTCACTGTCCTTCCCTGTCCCTAGAAACAAGGATTATCACAGTGAAAGAAACTGACACTCTTCCTACCTATAGTTTTCTGTCCCTAGAATTTTTTTTTTTTTAAAGATGGTTGATGATCAATGCTTTAGCACAGTATAGCACAAGGAGAATTTCCCTCACTGTCCTTCCCTGTCCCTAGAAACAAGGATTATCACAGTGAAAGAAACTGACACTCTCCCTACCTATAGTTTTCTGTCCCTAGAAAAAATGTTTTTTTAAAGATGGTTGATGATCAATGCTTTAGCACACTATAGCACAAGGAGAATTTCCCTCACTGTCCTTCCCTGTCCCTAGAAACAAGGATTAGCACAGTGAAAGAAACTGACACTCTCCCTACCTATAGTTTTCTGTCCCTAGAAAAAATGTTTTTTTAAAGATGGTTGATGATCAATGCTTTAGCACACTATAGCACAAGGAGAATTTCCCTCACTGTCCTTCCCTGTCCCTAGAAACAAGGATTATCACAGTGAAAGAAACGGACACTCTTCCTACCTATAGTTTTCTGTCCCTAGAAAAAATGTTTTTTTAAAGATGGTTGATGATCAATGCTTTAGCACAGTATAGCACAAGGAGAATTTCCCTCACTGTCCTTCCCTGTCCCTAGAAACAAGGATTATCACAGTGAAATAAACTGACACTCTCCCTACCTATAGTTTTCTGTCCCTAGAAAAAAAGTTTTTTTAAAGATGGTTGATGATCAATGCTTTAGCACAGTATAGCACAAGGAGAATTTCCCTCACTGTCCTTCCCTGTCCCTAGAAACAAGGATTATCACAGTGAAAGAAACTGACACTCTCCCTACCTATAGTTTTCTGTCCCTAGAAAAAATGTTTTTTTAAAGATGGTTGATGATCAATGCTTTAGCACACTATAGCACAAGGAGAATTTCCCTCACTGTCCTTCCCTGTCCCTAGAAACAAGGATTATCACAGTGAAAGAAACTGACACTCTTCCTACCTATAGTTTTCTGTCCCTAGAAAAAATGTTTTTTTAAAGATGGTTGATGATCAATGCTTTAGCACAGTATAGCACAAGGAGAATTTCCCTCACTGTCCTTCCCTGTCCCTAGAAACAAGGATTATCACAGTGAAAGAAACTGACACTCTTCCTACCTATAGTTTTCTGTCCCTAGAAAAAATGTTTTTTTAAAGATGGTTGATGATCAATGCTTTAGCACACTATAGCACAAGGAGAATTTCCCTCACTGTCCTTCCCTGTCCCTAGAAACAAGGATTATCACAGTGAAAGAAACTGACACTCTTCCTACCTATAGTTTTCTGTCCCTAGAAAAAATGTTTTTTTAAAGATGGTTGATGATCAATGCTTTAGCACAGTATAGCACAAGGAGAATTTCCCTCACTGTCCTTCCCTGTCCCTAGAAACAAGGATTATCACAGTGAAAGAAACTGACACTCTCCCTACCTATAGTTTTCTGTCCCTAGAAAAAATGTTTTTTTAAAGATGGTTGATGATCAATGCTTTAGCACACTATAGCACAAGGAGAATTTCCCTCACTGTCCTTCCCTGTCCCTAGAAACAAGGATTATCACAGTGAAAGAAACTGACACTCTCCCTACCTATAGTTTTCTGTCCCTAGAAAAAATGTTTTTTTAAAGATGGTTGATGATCAATGCTTTAGCACACTATAGCACAAGGAGAATTTCCCTCACTGTCCTTCCCTGTCCCTAGAAACAAGGATTATCACAGTGAAAGAAACTGACACTCTTCCTACCTATAGTTTTCTGTCCCTAGAAAAAATGTTTTTTTAAAGATGGTTGATGATCAATGCTTTAGCACAGTATAGCACAAGGAAAATTTCCCTCACTGTCCTTCCCTGTCCCTAGAAACAAGGATTATCACAGTGAAAGAAACTGACACTCTCCCTACCTATAGTTTTCTGTCCCTAGAAAAAATGTTTTTTTAAAGATGGTTGATGATCAATGCTTTAGCACACTATAGCACAAGGAGAATTTCCCTCACTGTCCTTCCCTGTCCCTAGAAACAAGGATTAGCACAGTGAAAGAAACTGACACTCTCCCTACCTATAGTTTTCTGTCCCTAGAAAAAATGTTTTTTTAAAGATGGTTGATGATCAATGCTTTAGCACACTATAGCACAAGGAGAATTTCCCTCACTGTCCTTCCCTGTCCCTAGAAACAAGGATTATCACAGTGAAAGAAACTGACACTCTTCCTACCTATAGTTTTCTGTCCCTAGAAAAAATGTTTTTTTAAAGATGGTTGATGATCAATGCTTTAGCACAGTATAGCACAAGGAGAATTTCCCTCACTGTCCTTCCCTGTCCCTAGAAACAAGGATTATCACAGTGAAAGAAACTGACACTCTTCCTACCTATAGTTTTCTGTCCCTAGAAAAAATGTTTTTTAAAAGATGGTTGATGATCAATGCTTTAGCACAGTATAGCACAAGGAGAATTTCCCTCACTGTCCTTCCCTGTCCCTAGAAACAAGGATTATCACAGTGAAAGAAACTGACACTCTTCCTACCTATAGTTTTCTGTCCCTAGAAAAAATGTTTTTTTAAAGATGGTTGATGATCAATGCTTTAGCACACTATAGCACAAGGAGAATTTCCCTCACTGTCCTTCCCTGTCCCTAGAAACAAGGATTATCACAGTGAAAGAAACTGACACTCTTCCTACCTATAGTTTTCTGTCCCTAGAAAAAATGTTTTTTTAAAGATGGTTGATGATCAATGCTTTAGCACAGTGTAGCACAAGGAGAATTTCCCTCACTGTCCTTCCCTGTCCCTAGAAACAAGGATTATAACAGTGAAAGAAACTGACACTCTCCCTACCTATAGTTTTCTGTCCCTAGAAAAAATGTTTTTTTAAAGATGGTTGATGATCAATGCTTTAGCACACTATAGCACAAGGAGAATTTCCCTCACTGTCCTTTCCTGTCCCTAGAAACAAGGATTAGCACAGTGAAAGAAACTGACAGTCTTCCTACCTATAGTTTTCTGTCCCTAGAAATTTTTTTTTTAAAGATGGTTGATGATCAATGCTTTAGCACAGTATAGCACAAGGAGAATTTCCCTCACTGTCCTTCCCTGTCCCTAGAAACAAGGATTATCACAGTGAAAGAAACTGACACTCTTCCTACCTATAGTTTTCTGTCCCTAGAATTTTTTTTTTTTTTAAAGATGGTTGATGATCAATGCTTTAGCACAGTATAGCACAAGGAGAATTTCCCTCACTGTCCTTCCCTGTCCCTAGAAACAAGGATTATCACAGTGAAAGAAACTGACACTCTCCCTACCTATAGTTTTCTGTCCCTAGAAAAAATGTTTTTTTAAAGATGGTTGATGATCAATGCTTTAGCACACTATAGCACAAGGAGAATTTCCCTCACTGTCCTTCCCTGTCCCTAGAAACAAGGATTAGCACAGTGAAAGAAACTGACACTCTCCCTACCTATAGTTTTCTGTCCCTAGAAAAAATGTTTTTTTAAAGATGGTTGATGATCAATGCTTTAGCACACTATAGCACAAGGAGAATTTCCCTCACTGTCCTTCCCTGTCCCTAGAAACAAGGATTATCACAGTGAAAGAAACGGACACTCTTCCTACCTATAGTTTTCTGTCCCTAGAAAAAATGTTTTTTTAAAGATGGTTGATGATCAATGCTTTAGCACAGTATAGCACAAGGAGAATTTCCCTCACTGTCCTTCCCTGTCCCTAGAAACAAGGATTATCACAGTGAAAGAAACTGACACTCTCCCTACCTATAGTTTTCTGTCCCTAGAAAAAAAGTTTTTTTAAAGATGGTTGATGATCAATGCTTTAGCACAGTATAGCACAAGGAGAATTTCCCTCACTGTCCTTCCCTGTCCCTAGAAACAAGGATTATCACAGTGAAAGAAACTGACACTCTCCCTACCTATAGTTTTCTGTCCCTAGAAAAAATGTTTTTTTAAAGATGGTTGATGATCAATGCTTTAGCACACTATAGCACAAGGAGAATTTCCCTCACTGTCCTTCCCTGTCCCTAGAAACAAGGATTATCACAGTGAAAGAAACTGACACTCTTCCTACCTATAGTTTTCTGTCCCTAGAAAAAATGTTTTTTTAAAGATGGTTGATGATCAATGCTTTAGCACAGTATAGCACAAGGAGAATTTCCCTCACTGTCCTTCCCTGTCCCTAGAAACAAGGATTATCACAGTGAAAGAAACTGACACTCTTCCTACCTATAGTTTTCTGTCCCTAGAAAAAATGTTTTTTTAAAGATGGTTGATGATCAATGCTTTAGCACACTATAGCACAAGGAGAATTCCCCTCACTGTCCTTCCCTGTCCCTAGAAACAAGGATTATCACAGTGAAAGAAACTGACACTCTTCCTACCTATAGTTTTCTGTCCCTAGAAAAAATGTTTTTTTAAAGATGGTTGATGATCAATGCTTTAGCACAGTATAGCACAAGGAGAATTTCCCTCACTGTCCTTCCCTGTCCCTAGAAACAAGGATTATCACAGTGAAAGAAACTGACACTCTCCCTACCTATAGTTTTCTGTCCCTAGAAAAAATGTTTTTTTAAAGATGGTTGATGATCAATGCTTTAGCACACTATAGCACAAGGAGAATTTCCCTCACTGTCCTTCCCTGTCCCTAGAAACAAGGATTATCACAGTGAAAGAAACTGACACTCTCCCTACCTATAGTTTTCTGTCCCTAGAAAAAATGTTTTTTTAAAGATGGTTGATGATCAATGCTTTAGCACACTATAGCACAAGGAGAATTTCCCTCACTGTCCTTCCCTGTCCCTAGAAACAAGGATTAGCACAGTGAAAGAAACTGACACTCTCCCTACCTATAGTTTTCTGTCCCTAGAAAAAATGTTTTTTTAAAGATGGTTGATGATCAATGCTTTAGCACACTATAGCACAAGGAGAATTTCCCTCACTGTCCTTCCCTGTCCCTAGAAACAAGGATTATCACAGTGAAAGAAACTGACACTCTTCCTACCTAAAGTTTTCTGTCCCTAGAAAAAATGTTTTTTTAAAGATGGTTGATGATCAATGCTTTAGCACAGTATAGCACAAGGAGAATTTCCCTCACTGTCCTTCCCTGTCCCTAGAAACAAGGATTATCACAGTGAAAGAAACTGACACTCTTCCTACCTATAGTTTTCTGTCCCTAGAAAAAATGTTTTTTTAAAGATGGTTGATGATCAATGCTTTAGCACAGTATAGCACAAGGAGAATTTCCCTCACTGTCCTTCCCTGTCCCTAGAAACAAGGATTATCACAGTGAAAGAAACTGACACTCTCCCTACCTATAGTTTTCTGTCCCTAGAAAAAATGTTTTTTTAAAGATGGTTGATGATCAATGCTTTAGCACACTATAGCACAAGGAGAATTTCCCTCACTGTCCTTCCCTGTCCCTAGAAACAAGGATTATCACAGTGAAAGAAACTGACACTCTTCCTACCTATAGTTTTCTGTCCATAGAAAAAATGTTTTTTTAAAGATGGTTGATGATCAATGCTTTAGCACACTATAGCACAAGGAGAATTTCCCTCACTGTCCTTCCCTGTCCCTAGAAACAAGGATTATCACAGTGAAAGAAACTGACACTCTTCCTACCTATAGTTTTCTGTCCCTAGAAAAAAAGTTTTTTTAAAGATGGTTGATGATCAATGCTTTAGCACACTATAGCACAAGGAGAATTTCCCTCACTGTCCTTCCCTGTCCCTAGAAACAAGGATTATCACAGTGAAAGAAACTGACACTCTCCCTACCTATAGTTTTCTGTCCCTAGAAAAAATGTTTTTTTAAAGATGGTTGATGATCAATGCTTTAGCACACTATAGCACAAGGAGAATTTCCCTCACTGTCCTTCCCTGTCCCTAGAAACAAGGATTAGCACAGTGAAAGAAACTGACACTCTCCCTACCTATAGTTTTCTGTCCCTAGAAAAAATGTTTTTTTAAAGATGGTTGATGATCAATGCTTTAGCACACTATAGCACAAGGAGAATTTCCCTCACTGTCCTTCCCTGTCCCTAGAAACAAGGATTATCACAGTGAAAGAAACTGACACTCTTCCTACCTAAAGTTTTCTGTCCCTAGAAAAAATGTTTTTTTAAAGATGGTTGATGATCAATGCTTTAGCACAGTATAGCACAAGGAGAATTTCCCTCACTGTCCTTCCCTGTCCCTAGAAACAAGGATTATCACAGTGAAAGAAACTGACACTCTTCCTACCTATAGTTTTCTGTCCCTAGAAAAAATGTTTTTTTAAAGATGGTTGATGATCAATGCTTTAGCACAGTATAGCACAAGGAGAATTTCCCTCACTGTCCTTCCCTGTCCCTAGAAACAAGGATTATCACAGTGAAAGAAACTGACACTCTCCCTACCTATAGTTTTCTGTCCCTAGAAAAAATGTTTTTTTAAAGATGGTTGATGATCAATGCTTTAGCACACTATAGCACAAGGAGAATTTCCCTCACTGTCCTTCCCTGTCCCTAGAAACAAGGATTATCACAGTGAAAGAAACTGACACTCTTCCTACCTATAGTTTTCTGTCCCTAGAATTTTTTTTTTTTTAAAGATGGTTGATGATCAATGCTTTAGCACAGTATAGCACAAGGAGAATTTCCCTCACTGTCCTTTCCTGTCCCTAGAAACAAGGATTAGCACAGTGAAAGAAACTGACACTCTTCCTACCTATAGTTTTCTGTCCCTAGAAAAAATGTTTTTTTAAAGATGGTTGATGATCAATGCTTTAGCACACTATAGCACAAGGAGAATTTCCCTCACTGTCCTTCCCTGTCCCTAGAAACAAGGATTAGCACAGTGAAAGAAACTGACACTCTCCCTACCTATAGTTTTCTGTCCCTAGAAAAAATGTTTTTTTAAAGATGGTTGATGATCAATGCTTTAGCACACTATAGCACAAGGAGAATTTCCCTCACTGTCCTTCCCTGTCCCTAGAAACAAGGATTATCACAGTGAAAGAAACGGACACTCTTCCTACCTATAGTTTTCTGTCCCTAGAAAAAATGTTTTTTTAAAGATGGTTGATGATCAATGCTTTAGCACAGTATAGCACAAGGAGAATTTCCCTCACTGTCCTTCCCTGTCCCTAGAAACAAGGATTATCACAGTGAAAGAAACTGACACTCTCCCTACCTATAGTTTTCTGTCCCTAGAAAAAAAGTTTTTTTAAAGATGGTTGATGATCAATGCTTTAGCACAGTATAGCACAAGGAGAATTTCCCTCACTGTCCTTCCCTGTCCCTAGAAACAAGGATTATCACAGTGAAAGAAACTGACACTCTCCCTACCTATAGTTTTCTGTCCCTAGAAAAAATGTTTTTTTAAAGATGGTTGATGATCAATGCTTTAGCACACTATAGCACAAGGAGAATTTCCCTCACTGTCCTTCCCTGTCCCTAGAAACAAGGATTATCACAGTGAAAGAAACTGACACTCTTCCTACCTATAGTTTTCTGTCCCTAGAAAAAATGTTTTTTTAAAGATGGTTGATGATCAATGCTTTAGCACAGTATAGCACAAGGAGAATTTCCCTCACTGTCCTTCCCTGTCCCTAGAAACAAGGATTATCACAGTGAAAGAAACTGACACTCTTCCTACCTATAGTTTTCTGTCCCTAGAAAAAATGTTTTTTTAAAGATGGTTGATGATCAATGCTTTAGCACACTATAGCACAAGGAGAATTCCCCTCACTGTCCTTCCCTGTCCCTAGAAACAAGGATTATCACAGTGAAAGAAACTGACACTCTTCCTACCTATAGTTTTCTGTCCCTAGAAAAAATGTTTTTTTAAAGATGGTTGATGATCAATGCTTTAGCACAGTATAGCACAAGGAGAATTTCCCTCACTGTCCTTCCCTGTCCCTAGAAACAAGGATTATCACAGTGAAAGAAACTGACACTCTCCCTACCTATAGTTTTCTGTCCCTAGAAAAAATGTTTTTTTAAAGATGGTTGATGATCAATGCTTTAGCACACTATAGCACAAGGAGAATTTCCCTCACTGTCCTTCCCTGTCCCTAGAAACAAGGATTATCACAGTGAAAGAAACTGACACTCTCCCTACCTATAGTTTTCTGTCCCTAGAAAAAATGTTTTTTTAAAGATGGTTGATGATCAATGCTTTAGCACACTATAGCACAAGGAGAATTTCCCTCACTGTCCTTCCCTGTCCCTAGAAACAAGGATTAGCACAGTGAAAGAAACTGACACTCTCCCTACCTATAGTTTTCTGTCCCTAGAAAAAATGTTTTTTTAAAGATGGTTGATGATCAATGCTTTAGCACACTATAGCACAAGGAGAATTTCCCTCACTGTCCTTCCCTGTCCCTAGAAACAAGGATTATCACAGTGAAAGAAACTGACACTCTTCCTACCTAAAGTTTTCTGTCCCTAGAAAAAATGTTTTTTTAAAGATGGTTGATGATCAATGCTTTAGCACAGTATAGCACAAGGAGAATTTCCCTCACTGTCCTTCCCTGTCCCTAGAAACAAGGATTATCACAGTGAAAGAAACTGACACTCTTCCTACCTATAGTTTTCTGTCCCTAGAAAAAATGTTTTTTTAAAGATGGTTGATGATCAATGCTTTAGCACAGTATAGCACAAGGAGAATTTCCCTCACTGTCCTTCCCTGTCCCTAGAAACAAGGATTATCACAGTGAAAGAAACTGACACTCTCCCTACCTATAGTTTTCTGTCCCTAGAAAAAATGTTTTTTTAAAGATGGTTGATGATCAATGCTTTAGCACACTATAGCACAAGGAGAATTTCCCTCACTGTCCTTCCCTGTCCCTAGAAACAAGGATTATCACAGTGAAAGAAACTGACACTCTTCCTACCTATAGTTTTCTGTCCCTAGAAAAAATGTTTTTTTAAAGATGGTTGATGATCAATGCTTTAGCACACTATAGCACAAGGAGAATTTCCCTCACTGTCCTTCCCTGTCCCTAGAAACAAGGATTATCACAGTGAAAGAAACTGACACTCTTCCTACCTATAGTTTTCTGTCCCTAGAAAAAAAGTTTTTTTAAAGATGGTTGATGATCAATGCTTTAGCACACTATAGCACAAGGAGAATTTCCCTCACTGTCCTTCCCTGTCCCTAGAAACAAGGATTATCACAGTGAAAGAAACTGACACTCTCCCTACCTATAGTTTTCTGTCCCTAGAAAAAATGTTTTTTTAAAGATGGTTGATGATCAATGCTTTAGCACACTATAGCACAAGGAGAATTTCCCTCACTGTCCTTCCCTGTCCCTAGAAACAAGGATTAGCACAGTGAAAGAAACTGACACTCTCCCTACCTATAGTTTTCTGTCCCTAGAAAAAATGTTTTTTTAAAGATGGTTGATGATCAATGCTTTAGCACACTATAGCACAAGGAGAATTTCCCTCACTGTCCTTCCCTGTCCCTAGAAACAAGGATTATCACAGTGAAAGAAACTGACACTCTTCCTACCTAAAGTTTTCTGTCCCTAGAAAAAATGTTTTTTTAAAGATGGTTGATGATCAATGCTTTAGCACAGTATAGCACAAGGAGAATTTCCCTCACTGTCCTTCCCTGTCCCTAGAAACAAGGATTATCACAGTGAAAGAAACTGACACTCTTCCTACCTATAGTTTTCTGTCCCTAGAAAAAATGTTTTTTTAAAGATGGTTGATGATCAATGCTTTAGCACAGTATAGCACAAGGAGAATTTCCCTCACTGTCCTTCCCTGTCCCTAGAAACAAGGATTATCACAGTGAAAGAAACTGACACTCTCCCTACCTATAGTTTTCTGTCCCTAGAAAAAATGTTTTTTTAAAGATGGTTGATGATCAATGCTTTAGCACACTATAGCACAAGGAGAATTTCCCTCACTGTCCTTCCCTGTCCCTAGAAACAAGGATTATCACAGTGAAAGAAACTGACACTCTTCCTACCTATAGTTTTCTGTCCCTAGAAAAAATGTTTTTTTAAAGATGGTTGATGATCAATGCTTTAGCACACTATAGCACAAGGAGAATTTCCCTCACTGTCCTTCCCTGTCCCTAGAAACAAGGATTATCACAGTGAAAGAAACTGACACTCTTCCTACCTATAGTTTTCTGTCCCTAGAAAAAAAGTTTTTTTAAAGATGGTTGATGATCAATGCTTTAGCACACTATAGCACAAGGAGAATTTCCCTCACTGTCCTTCCCTGTCCCTAGAAACAAGGATTATCACAGTGAAAGAAACTGACACTCTCCCTACCTATAGTTTTCTGTCCCTAGAAAAAATGTTTTTTTAAAGATGGTTGATGATCAATGCTTTAGCACACTATAGCACAAGAAGAATTTCCCTCACTGTCCTTCCCTGTCCCTAGAAACAAGGATTAGCACAGTGAAAGAAACTGACACTCTCCCTACCTATAGTTTTCTGTCCCTAGAAAAAATGTTTTTTTAAAGATGGTTGATGATCAATGCTTTAGCACACTATAGCACAAGGAGAATTTCCCTCACTGTCCTTCCCTGTCCCTAGAAACAAGGATTATCACAGTGAAAGAAACTGACACTCTTCCTACCTAAAGT
Organism: Rana muscosa; assembly: GCA_029206835.1. Lineage (NCBI taxonomy): Eukaryota > Metazoa > Chordata > Amphibia > Anura > Ranidae > Rana > Rana muscosa. Next base: position 1,016,884,016 of record CM055116.1, read on the forward strand.
TTTCTGTCCCTAGAAAAAATGTTTTTTTAAAGATGGTTGATGATCAATGCTTTAGCACAGTATAGCACAAGGAGAATTTCCCTCACTGTCCTTCCCTGTCCCTAGAAACAAGGATTATCACAGTGAAAGAAACTGACACTCTTCCTACCTATAGTTTTCTGTCCCTAGAAAAATGTTTTTTTAAAGATGGTTGATGATCAATGCTTTAGCACAGTATAGCACAAGGAGAATTTCCCTCACTGTCCTTCCCTGTCCCTAGAAACAAGGATTATCACAGTGAAAGAAACTGACACTCTCCCTACCTATAGTTTTCTGTCCCTAGAAAAAATGTTTTTTTAAAGATGGTTGATGATCAATGCTTTAGCACACTATAGCACAAGGAGAATTTCCCTCACTGTCCTTCCCTGTCCCTAGAAACAAGGATTATCACAGTGAAAGAAACTGACACTCTTCCTACCTATAGTTTTCTGTCCCTAGAAAAAATGTTTTTTTAAAGATGGTTGATGATCAATGCTTTAGCACACTATAGCACAAGGAGAATTTCCCTCACTGTCCTTCCCTGTCCCTAGAAACAAGGATTATCACAGTGAAAGAAACTGACACTCTTCCTACCTATAGTTTTCTGTCCCTAGAAAAAATGTTTTTTTAAAGATGGTTGATGATCAATGCTTTAGCACAGTATAGCACAAGGAGAATTTTCCTCACTGTCCTTCCCTGTCCCTAGAAACAAGGATTATCACAGTGAAAGAAACTGACACTCTCCCTACCTATAGTTTTCTGTCCCTAGAAAAAATGTTTTTTTAAAGATGGTTGATGATCAATGCTTTAGCACACTATAGCACAAGGAGAATTTCCCTCACTGTCCTTCCCTGTCCCTAGAAACAAGGATTATCACAGTGAAAGAAACTGACACTCTTCCTACCTATAGTTTTCTGTCCTTAGAAAAAATGTTTTTTTAAAGATGGTTGATGATCAATGCTTTAGCACAGTATAGCACAAGGAGAATTTCCCTCACTGTCCTTCCCTGTCCCTAGAAACAAGGATTATCACAGTGAAAGAAACTGACACTCTTCCTACCTATAGTTTTCTGTCCCTAGAAAAAATGTTTTTTTAAAGATGGTTGATGATCAATGCTTTAGCACAGTATAGCACAAGGAGAATTTCCCTCACTGTCCTTCCCTGTCCCTAGAAACAAGGATTATCACAGTGAAAGAAACTGACACTCTCCCTACCTATAGTTTTCTGTCCCTAGAAAAAATGTTTTTTTAAAGATGGTTGATGATCAATGCTTTAGCACACTATAGCACAAGGAGAATTTCCCTCACTGTCCTTCCCTGTCCCTAGAAACAAGGATTAGCACAGTGAAAGAAACTGACACTCTCCCTACCTATAGTTTTCTGTCCCTAGAAAAAATGTTTTTTAAAGATGGTTGATGATCAATGCTTTAGCACACTATAGCACAAGGAGAATTTCCCTCACTGTCCTTCCCTGTCCCTAGAAACAAGGATTATCACAGTGAAAGAAACTGACACTCTTCCTACCTATAGTTTTCTGTCCCTAGAAAAAATGTTTTTTTAAAGATGGTTGATGATCAATGCTTTAGCACACTATAGCACAAGGAGAATTTCCCTCACTGTCCTTCCCTGTCCCTAGAAACAAGGATTATCACGGTGAAAGAAACTGACACTCTTCCTACCTATAGTTTTCTGTCCCTAGAAAAAATGTTTTTTTAAAGATGGTTGATGATCAATGCTTTAGCACAGTATAGCACAAGGAGAATTTCCCTCACTGTCCTTCCCTGTCCCTAGAAACAAGGATTATCACAGTGAAAGAAACTGACACTCTTCCTACCTATAGTTTTCTGTCCTTAGAAAAAATGTTTTTTTAAAGATGGTTGATGATCAATACTTTAGCACAGTATAGCACAAGGAGAATTTCCCTCACTGTCCTTCCCTGTCCCTAGAAACAAGGATTATCACAGTGAAAGAAACTGACACTCTTCCTACCTATAGTTTTCTGTCCCTAGAAAAAATGTTTTTTTAAAGATGGTTGATGATCAATGCTTTAGCACAGTATAGCACAAGGAGAATTTCCCTCACTGTCCTTCCCTGTCCCTAGAAACAAGGATTATCACAGTGAAAGAAACTGACACTCTTCCTACCTATAGTTTTCTGTCCCTAGAAAAAATGTTTTTTTAAAGATGGTTGATGATCAATGCTTTAGCACACTATAGCACAAGGAGAATTTCCCTCACTGTCCTTCCCTGTCCCTAGAAACAAGGATTATCACAGTGAAAGAAACTGACACTCTCCCTACCTATAGTTTTCTGTCCCTAGATAAAATGTTTTTTTAAAGATGGTTGATGATCAATGCTTTAGCACACTATAGCACAAGGAGAATTTCCCTCACTGTCCTTTCCTGTCCCTAGAAACAAGGATTAGCACAGTGAAAGAAACTGACACTCTTCCTACCTATAGTTTTCTGTCCCTAGAATTTTTTTTTTTTAAAGATGGTTGATGATCAATGCTTTAGCACAGTATAGCACAAGGAGAATTTCCCTCACTGTCCTTCCCTGTCCCTAGAAACAAGGATTATCACAGTGAAAGAAACTGACACTCTCCCTACCTATAGTTTTCTGTCCCTAGAAAAAATGTTTTTTTAAAGATGGTTGATGATCAATGCTTTAGCACACTATAGCACAAGGAGAATTTCCCTCACTGTCCTTCCCTGTCCCTAGAAACAAGGATTAGCACAGTGAAAGAAACTGACACTCTCCCTACCTATAGTTTTCTGTCCCTAGAAAAAATGTTTTTTTAAAGATGGTTGATGATCAATGCTTTAGCACACTATAGCACAAGGAGAATTTCCCTCACTGTCCTTCCCTGTCCCTAGAAACAAGGATTATCACAGTGAAAGAAACTGACACTCTTCCTACCTATAGTTTTCTGTCCCTAGAAAAAATGTTTTTTTAAAGATGGTTGATGATCAATGCTTTAGCACAGTATAGCACAAGGAGAATTTCCCTCACTGTCCTTCCCTGTCCCTAGAAACAAGGATTATCACAGTGAAAGAAACTGACACTCTTCCTACCTATAGTTTTCTGTCCCTAGAAAAAATGTTTTTTTAAAGATGGTTGATGATCAATGCTTTAGCACAGTATAGCACAAGGAGAATTTCCCTCACTGTCCTTCCCTGTCCCTAGAAACAAGGATTATCACAGTGAAAGAAACTGACACTCTCCCTACCTATAGTTTTCTGTCCCTAGAAAAAAAGTTTTTTTAAAGATGGTTGATGATCAATGCTTTAGCACAGTATAGCACAAGGAGAATTTCCCTCACTGTCCTTCCCTGTCCCTAGAAACAAGGATTATCACAGTGAAAGAAACTGACACTCTCCCTACCTATAGTTTTCTGTCCCTAGAAAAAATGTTTTTTTAAAGATGGTTGATGATCAATGCTTTAGCACACTATAGCACAAGGAGAATTTCCCTCACTGTCCTTCCCTGTCCCTAGAAACAAGGATTAGCACAGTGAAAGAAACTGACACTCTCCCTACCTATAGTTTTCTGTCGCTAGAAAAAATGTTTTTTTAAAGATGGTTGATGATCAATGCTTTAGCACACTATAGCACAAGGAGAATTTCCCTCACTGTCCTTCCCTGTCCCTAGAAACAAGGATTATCACAGTGAAAGAAACTGACACTCTTCCTACCTATAGTTTTCTGTCCCTAGAAAAAATGTTTTTTTAAAGATGGTTGATGATCAATGCTTTAGCACAGTATAGCACAAGGAGAATTTCCCTCACTGTCCTTCCCTGTCCCTAGAAACAAGGATTATCACAGTGAAAGAAACTGACACTCTTCCTACCTATAGTTTTCTGTCCCTAGAAAAAATGTTTTTTTAAAGATGGTTGATGATCAATGCTTTAGCACAGTATAGCACAAGGAGAATTTCCCTCACTGTCCTTCCTGTCCCTAGAAACAAGGATTATCACAGTGAAAGAAACTGACACTCTCCCTACCTATAGTTTTCTGTCCCTAGAAAAAATGTTTTTTTAAAGATGGTTGATGATCAATGCTTTAGCACACTATAGCACAAGGAGAATTTCCCTCACTGTCCTTCCCTGTCCCTAGAAACAAGGATTATCACAGTGAAAGAAACTGACACTCTCCCTACCTATAGTTTTCTGTCCCTAGAAAAAATGTTTTTTTAAAGATGGTTGATGATCAATGCTTTAGCACACTATAGCACAAGGAGAATTTCCCTCACTGTCCTTCCCTGTCCCTAGAAACAAGGATTAGCACAGTGAAAGAAACTGACACTCTCCCTACCTATAGTTTTCTGTCCCTAGAAAAAATGTTTTTTTAAAGATGGTTGATGATCAATGCTTTAGCACACTATAGCACAAGGAGAATTTCCCTCACTGTCCTTCCCTGTCCCTAGAAACAAGGATTATCACAGTGAAAGAAACTGACACTCTTCCTACCTATAGTTTTCTGTCCCTAGAAAAAATGTTTTTTTAAAGATGGTTGATGATCAATGCTTTAGCACAGTATAGCACAAGGAGAATTTCCCTCACTGTCCTTCCCTGTCCCTAGAAACAAGGATTATCACAGTGAAAGAAACTGACACTCTTCCTACCTATAGTTTTCTGTCCCTAGAAAAAATGTTTTTTTAAAGATGGTTGATGATCAATGCTTTAGCACACTATAGCACAAGGAGAATTTCCCTCACTGTCCTTCCCTGTCCCTAGAAACAAGGATTATCACAGTGAAAGAAACTGACACTCTTCCTACCTATAGTTTTCTGTCCCTAGAAAAAATGTTTTTTTAAAGATGGTTGATGATCAATGCTTTAGCACAGTATAGCACAAGGAGAATTTCAATCACTGTCCTTCCCTGTCCCTAGAAACAAGGATTATCACAGTGAAAGAAACTGACACTCTTCCTACCTATAGTTTTCTGTCCCTAGAAAAAATGTTTTTTTAAAGATGGTTGATGATCAATGCTTTAGCACAGTATAGCACAAGGAGAATTTCCCTCACTGTCCTTCCCTGTCCCTAGAAACAAGGATTATCACAGTGAAAGAAACTGACACTCTTCCTACCTATAGTTTTCTGTCCCTAGAAAAAATGTTTTTTTAAAGATGGTTGATGATCAATGCTTTAGCACACTATAGCACAAGGAGAATTTCCCTCACTGTCCTTCCCTGTCCCTAGAAACAAGGATTATCACAGTGAAAGAAACTGACACTCTTCCTACCTATAGTTTTCTGTCCCTAGAAAAAATGTTTTTTTAAAGATGGTTGATGATCAATGCTTTAGCACAGTATAGCACAAGGAGAATTTCCCTCACTGTCCTTCCCTGTCCCTAGAAACAAGGATTATCACAGTGAAAGAAACTGACACTCTTCCTACCTATAGTTTTCTGTCCCTAGAAAAAATGTTTTTTTAAAGATGGTTGATGATCAATGCTTTAGCACAGTATAGCACAAGGAGAATTTCCCTCACTGTCCTTCCCTGTCCCTAGAAACAAGGATTATCACAGTGAAAGAAACTGACACTCTTCCTACCTATAGTTTTCTGTCCCTAGAAAAAATGTTTTTTTAAAGATGGTTGATGATCAATGCTTTAGCACACTATAGCACAAGGAGAATTTCCCTCACTGTCCTTCCCTGTCCCTAGAAACAAGGATTATCACAGTGAAAGAAACTGACACTCTCCCTACCTATAGTTTTCTGTCCCTAGATAAAATGTTTTTTTAAAGATGGTTGATGATCAATGCTTTAGCACACTATAGCACAAGGAGAATTTCCCTCACTGTCCTTTCCTGTCCCTAGAAACAAGGATTAGCACAGTGAAAGAAACTGACACTCTTCCTACCTATAGTTTTCTGTCCCTAGAATTTTTTTTTTTTAAAGATGGTTGATGATCAATGCTTTAGCACAGTATAGCACAAGGAGAATTTCCCTCACTGTCCTTCCCTGTCCCTAGAAACAAGGATTATCACAGTGAAAGAAACTGACACTCTCCCTACCTATAGTTTTCTGTCCCTAGAAAAAATGTTTTTTTAAAGATGGTTGATGATCAATGCTTTAGCACACTATAGCACAAGGAGAATTTCCCTCACTGTCCTTCCCTGTCCCTAGAAACAAGGATTAGCACAGTGAAAGAAACTGACACTCTCCCTACCTATAGTTTTCTGTCCCTAGAAAAAATGTTTTTTTAAAGATGGTTGATGATCAATGCTTAAGCACACTATAGCACAAGGAGAATTTCCCTCACTGTCCTTCCCTGTCCCTAGAAACAAGGATTATCACAGTGAAAGAAACTGACACTCTTCCTACCTATAGTTTTCTGTCCCTAGAAAAAATGTTTTTTTAAAGATGGTTGATGATCAATGCTTTAGCACAGTATAGCACAAGGAGAATTTCCCTCACTGTCCTTCCCTGTCCCTAGAAACAAGGATTATCACAGTGAAAGAAACTGACACTCTTCCTACCTATAGTTTTCTGTCCCTAGAAAAAATGTTTTTTTAAAGATGGTTGATGATCAATGCTTTAGCACAGTATAGCACAAGGAGAATTTCCCTCACTGTCCTTCCCTGTCCCTAGAAACAAGGATTATCACAGTGAAAGAAACTGACACTCTCCCTACCTATAGTTTTCTGTCCCTAGAAAAAAAGTTTTTTTAAAGATGGTTGATGATCAATGCTTTAGCACAGTATAGCACAAGGAGAATTTCCCTCACTGTCCTTCCCTGTCCCTAGAAACAAGGATTATCACAGTGAAAGAAACTGACACTCTCCCTACCTATAGTTTTCTGTCCCTAGAAAAAATGTTTTTTTAAAGATGGTTGATGATCAATGCTTTAGCACACTATAGCACAAGGAGAATTTCCCTCACTGTCCTTCCCTGTCCCTAGAAACAAGGATTAGCACAGTGAAAGAAACTGACACTCTCCCTACCTATAGTTTTCTGTCGCTAGAAAAAATGTTTTTTTAAAGATGGTTGATGATCAATGCTTTAGCACACTATAGCACAAGGAGAATTTCCCTCACTGTCCTTCCCTGTCCCTAGAAACAAGGATTATCACAGTGAAAGAAACTGACACTCTTCCTACCTATAGTTTTCTGTCCCTAGAAAAAATGTTTTTTTAAAGATGGTTGATGATCAATGCTTTAGCACAGTATAGCACAAGGAGAATTTCCCTCACTGTCCTTCCCTGTCCCTAGAAACAAGGATTATCACAGTGAAAGAAACTGACACTCTTCCTACCTATAGTTTTCTGTCCCTAGAAAAAATGTTTTTTTAAAGATGGTTGATGATCAATGCTTTAGCACAGTATAGCACAAGGAGAATTTCCCTCACTGTCCTTCCCTGTCCCTAGAAACAAGGATTATCACAGTGAAAGAAACTGACACTCTCCCTACCTATAGTTTTCTGTCCCTAGAAAAAATGTTTTTTTAAAGATGGTTGATGATCAATGCTTTAGCACAGTATAGCACAAGGAGAATTTCCCTCACTGTCCTTCCTGTCCCTAGAAACAAGGATTATCACAGTGAAAGAAACTGACACTCTCCCTACCTATAGTTTTCTGTCCCTAGAAAAAATGTTTTTTTAAAGATGGTTGATGATCAATGCTTTAGCACACTATAGCACAAGGAGAATTTCCCTCACTGTCCTTCCCTGTCCCTAGAAACAAGGATTATCACAGTGAAAGAAACTGACACTCTCCCTACCTATAGTTTTCTGTCCCTAGAAAAAATGTTTTTTTAAAGATGGTTGATGATCAATGCTTTAGCACACTATAGCACAAGGAGAATTTCCCTCACTGTCCTTCCCTGTCCCTAGAAACAAGGATTATCACAGTGAAAGAAACTGACACTCTTCCTACCTATAGTTTTCTGTCCCTAGAAAAAAATGTTTTTTTAAAGATGGTTGATGATCAATGCTTTAGCACACTATAGCACAAGGAGAATTTCCCTCACTGTCCTTCCCTGTCCCTAGAAACAAGGATTATCACAGTGAAAGAAACTGACACTCTTCCTACCTATAGTTTTCTGTCCCCTAGAAAAAATGTTTTTTTAAAGATGGTTGATGATCAATGCTTTAGCACACTATAGCACAAGGAGAATTTCCCTCACTGTCCTTCCCTGTCCCTAGAAACAAGGATTATCACAGTGAAAGAAACTGACACTCTTCCTACCTATAGTTTTCTGTCCCTAGAAAAAATGTTTTTTTAAAGATGGTTGATGATCAATGCTTTAGCACAGTATAGCACAAGGAGAATTTCCCTCACTGTCCTTCCCTGTCCCTAGAAACAAGGATTATCACAGTGAAAGAAACTGACACTCTTCCTACCTATAGTTTTCTGTCCCTAGAAAAAATGTTTTTTTAAAGATGGTTGATGATCAATGCTTTAGCACAGTATAGCACAAGGAGAATTTCCCTCACTGTCCTTCCCTGTCCCTAGAAACAAGGATTATCACAGT